>SNQJ01S0018266.1:247603-274805 GCA_010110895.2 Picea sitchensis
TCTTTTTTCCTCTAACTCTTTATCACACCACATTTTTTCCTTAAATTTTGATTTGACGTTTTTTTTAATAGTATCTTTATTCTGCATAATGGTTTCTTCCATGATTCCCCAATAGTTTACCCAAGACCGGGAGTCTTTATGCCATCCTCGCTTGAGTCAATGGTGGTTTTGACTTGATTTGGAAGCAATTTTAGTTATATATTATTAATGTATTATTCTATTAGTGTATCGATACTTTACCAATGTATTAATGTATAAATTAATTAATACATTACATTATTAATGTATCAATCATTGTATACTTTAATGTATTAATAAATTATTAATGTATAATTAATAGTGTAATATGTTATATTATAATTTAATGTATTAATACTCTAATAACGTATTAGTAATCGCAATAAGTTCAATGTATTACTACTTTATTAATGTATTACTTTATTGGTATATTAATACTTTAGTAATGTATGTATTGATGTATTTAACATATTATTAATGTATTACTTTATGAGTGTATTAATACTTTAGCAATGTATAAATTAACAAGTGTAGCAATGCTGCATATACTGTGTCCTAATTTTTTTTTTACACATTATATAGTTAATAATAGTAATGGTAATTAATTGTGTAGTTCAAATTATGCAATTGCTAAGACAAATATGAAGTCATAAATTGAAATGACTATTTACAATGTTAGAATTAATACATTATGCCACTAATGTTTAACTAAACCAAATTTAATCCAATCTCTAATAATTAAATATGAAATTATTAATGCTTAATTTATAAAATAAATCTAATATATATATTTTTCTTAAACTTTTGAGTGTCATTTAAATTTGGATACTGCTCTTAGGAATAAATTTTCACGTTAGATACCTAATAATCAAGAAAAATATACCACATTTAATTTATTTCATTATTATTTTGTTAGAATTTCTAAATAATTAATTTTGAAAAAAAAAAAATTATACAATCCATATATAACTCTACCTTGAGAATCTCAAAAGACAATACCTGATCAACTCATGAAAAAGGAATTAATGTGTAGCTGAACTTCTATCATGTTCAATTGAGTTGAGGAATTAATACACAGTTGATCGTATAATAGTGTATTAATTGGCAATGCCAAAAATAGAATCGATCGGCTCTGATGGATGCAAGAGTTGACATAAGATCTCACAAGAGGCTTGTTGTTCTGTGCACGGATCTATGCCCATTTGGCCATCCTTGCAGAGTCACTTGTAATTAATTCGAAACTTTGAATTTCATGAAGGGAATTTCGTCCTTTACAATTTTCAATTAATTTGAAGCCTACTTCAATTAATTTGAAATCTCCAATCAATCAATAACACTTCAACCTTATTAACCAATGAAATGTTAGAAAACTACAATATTTTATATATCATTTTTTTTTTTTTATGTTTCTACGTTTAACATTAAGTTTCTTAAAAATATTTTTTAAGTCAAGGTAGATTAATACATAGTCAAAGAAAATCCATCTCTATATACTGTCGGAGACAGTATTATAATGTACTAATGTATGCATTAATTAATATATTACACATTAATGTAAATTAATACTTTAATTTATACATTACATTAATATATCAATAGACCATTAATTTACATGAATTGATAGATTATTATAATATATTAATGTATTAATGAATTACATTATTATTATATATGACATTAAAGTAATAATTAATTAATACATTAATGTTCATCCTCACGACATGTTGGTCATCAACTAGCAGAAACCACTTTATAAAAGTGGTCAATATACGTCGATGAACGCCATTTTTTACATGTCGAAATTAATGGAGAGCGACGTATATCAACAAATTTTATAAATTGGTTGTTTCTAGTACTATATTATCAGACCATATGGTTTTCCTTATCTCCAGGCCACACAACTGACACCTGACAACTTTTACTACCACAAATAAGTTCACTTCATAGAAAACACATGGACTCTCTATTAGTACCGATGTCTAACTCATGGATGGCATATTCATTTTGCAATACGTGTAAATTAAGGTAGATAACAATTGGAAGTATTCATGAAGCCAAGAAGAGGTCACGTGGGCATTCTACTTGCTGTAGTAAATTCCCTATCGGATCATATCATCTCGACCAAATGTGTCTCACAATTATCACTCTAAGGTGACCAAACCCACACCGGAATTATCACTCTCAAAAGGACACCATAATTAATGCTCAAGCGCTCTGAGGATGCTATTGGGTTTAGAAGAGTGTTCGAACAATAAATTCATCAACCTGGATAGAAGATACTAGGGAATGTTGATCTGAAAATATCTTTTACACGACTATGGTTGAGTTATTATGCATGTGTTCATTAACCGATTAAGGAATATTAATGAAAGAGGAAGAAGATATGAGAATATATCATAGCCATATAAACATGTACAGAATTGAAATAAAGCAATAAAAAACATCAAACCATAACACCAATATGATAACGGAGTTCGACAATCTCGCCTATGTCTCTGGGCCTTTGTCTCAGTGGGTGAGGCTTTCTTATTTTTGTTCAAAGCTCAATACGTACAATACAACAATAACAAAAGGCTACAAGAATAATCTGGTTTTTTTCTCCCATATCTCTAGAACCCAACAGAAGAAACGACACTAAAAATGGATGACCGGAGCTCCCAGAAATGACCCACAAATGTGCGCTCCTCAACAACTTCCCTGCAATAAAAAGGCTTTGCCTTGGCTTTCCCTCATCATAAATATTCTCGGACTCTTCTCATGGCCCCAATAAGGCCTCATTTATATATATATATATGAACTTGGTTATCATCCCCCAACTTACTCCCAAAATCTGGCCTAAAAAAACGCCCAATATCCCCCAAAAATGGGCAAAATCCTCCAAAAACATGCATAAAATCAATTAAAAATCCATATAATATGGTCAAAACCCACTTTATGCAACAATAATTTAACAATATCCCCTAGGGATTGGCACACACTCCATATTAAGGTCATATGGTGTCTAGGTGGCCAAAATCTAGCCCAGAGGGCTACGCGCTGGCCCCTTTTCCGAATTTTCTGGTCATATGTGGTATGGGGATAGGACTATGCCCTTGGTGTGCACTGAAACCCTTGGTGCACTCTGGTGGTTGATTTTAAGGTGCACACTCCCTATGCATTGTGGTCACAAGTAACAAATAAACCATGGGCTGAGGCTTAACCACAGCCCCCTTCCAGCCCATACACTATTGCAATCACATTTAAATAATATAAAGTGGGTTTTAAGCCCCAAACTCATATGTTGGTGCGTTGGCCATTGGATCTCTCCCAAAGATTTTCTCTAGCAATATCTCATGGGTTCGAATCCCATGAGCCTCAAAAAACTTTTAAACTGCCATCCAGTGATAGGGTGCAACGTGGCAACCCACGTCTGGGCCACATGGCACCTCTTCATTTTCCTGAAAGTTGCCACTTGTCAACATATGAGTGGATCTTCCCTCTGCACAGTCAAACTGTTGTTGTGTTGCCACATGTATCAATACTACATAAACATGCTGATGTCATGTTGATGTCATGTTGATGTCAGCATTGACTTTTTTGTCTATTGACTTTTTACCTGTTTGGGAAAATGATCAAAGTCCGATAAATATCACACACAACATCTGTTTGAGAAAGTAAATATATGGCCGGAAAAATCACAACGAGACGGTCGCAGTGGAATTGGTTTCATTCGATTCTGAGAAATTTTATTTTTGAGCCTTTTCTCGACCTGGGAAGCCTCCTCGATCCGATTTTGGATCATACCTACCCACTAAGGACCTTTTGGTCCCCAAAAGGTTACTGACCAGTCAAAAATCTCGGGATAGGCCACCCGGCTTGTCTTCTGTCTTTAAAATCTATCATCTGAACATGTATCATCAAGATCAACTCTAACATAATCATGACAACTGACGACATATTGTTAGCCATTTGAACCATGTCACATCTAACTGAAGCCACTATCATCCATGTAGACAACATTACTAATGATAGAATAAAAAATATGACTGCAAATGAGCTGATATACTTGTAATATTTGCATGACATGAGTTTGTCTTGAAGCAAACTATGATTGATTTTCCATTCAACAATCATTTCATGTTCTTGCTTAAGAATGATTACTTCATTTGAAACAATTATTGGTTTTTTGTTTTCTTGAACTGACTTCTTTAATTGTTCCATTGTTTAAAGTTTTTTATTTTCCTTAACATGATGAGCATAAACCACATAATCTTGACCTGCTTTGGTTAATTGATATTGATTCTTTGTCCTGTAGAATATTTCCTCACGATCATATAAATATCGACTACCTAAGACCATTCCACATTCTCTTAGTGGCACAACATCACATGTTACCTCGTCCACATACTTAGATGAAATTGCAAATTTGATTGTGCACTGATTTGTTATGTGCATTTGATGATGATTGCTTATCCATTTAAGTGTGTATGGATTATGATGTACTTGTGTTTTTAATCCCAATTGCTTAACTAATTCTTCTAAAATTATATTAGATTGAGATCGACTATCGATTAATGTTTCCACCTTAGTGTATCAGATTATAACCCTTGTATGGAACAAGTTACTTATACAATCAATTCTTTCACCAATTTTACGTCTCATACCAACCAAGGAGACCTTTGCTCACCTGAATCTGATCCCAAGTCTGTAGGTCATGTTGTATCTGCAACTATTTTCCTCCCCTTCTTTTCCTTGATCCACTTTGGCCTCTTCTCAGGATGCAACTACCAACAATGGTCCTCATCATGTCCCTCTTTCTTGCAATGTTTGCAAGAGGGTCTCTCTTCCTTTTTCATCATTTCATTTGACTTCTTTCCATACCATTTCCTCTTGTCCTCTTTTCTTGAAGATGATTCCCCTGATACACTTGCCTTCTCTGCTTCAATATATGTCTCTTGAACAAAAACCTCATCAAGTTTTAGTGGGTCCAAACATGAATACAATGTTTCTAATGTGTGCAGGTAAACCTCCTATATACTTCATAAGGGCTTCCTATGTATGTGAAGGGATATCTAACATCAAATCCATTTTTCAAAAGACATCTGTATACTCTTGCACTCTTTGTCCTTTTCTTAGTTTTAAATCTTGTCATTCAATTAATTCTTTCTCTTTATAACCCAAAGGATAGAATTTATTTCTAAGTGAAGAAATGAAACTTTTCCAATATGGAAATACATTACCCACTTGTTGCGTTCCGTTTTGCAATTTACTTTTCCACCAGATGAGAGTTGTGCCTGCAAGTGTCAATGATGCCAACTTGATTTGTGTGGCCTCATCCTTGATCTGTTGCACATTGCAATAGACCTCCATTTGTCTAGCCCAATTACCAAGTCTCTATGCATTAAATTCACCATCATATATGGGTAACCCAAATTTAACATCAAGTTTTAATAATGCCATTTCATTCTTGTGTTTATGAACATGCTTCTTTGCATTGGATTTATAACTTGAACTTGAATAAGAAGGAGAAGAAGGAGGGAATGATGAAGGTGAAGGAGGAATATGAGGAGGATCCTCTCCCTCTTCATTTTTTCCCTTTGAAGATTAACCTATATTTGGTTTCTTATGTTCCAAGTAATCTTCATACAAAACTTTCATCATCTTCGACATAGCAAAGAAATTTTTTCGAAACTCTTTCTCATCCTAAGAAAGTCCCTCTTCCAATGCCATCTTCTCGCTTTGATAAGTTCTATTTCCAAATCCAATCAATGGATTCTATTCAACAATATTGCCTTCACTACGATGTAGATTTTCCCTGGTTAACATGCAAAAATCAAATCCAAACGTCCGCTAGCTCTGATGCCACTTGATCTGAAAATATCTTTTACACGACTGTGGTTGAGTTATTATGCATCTGTTCATTAACCAATTAAGGAAGTTTAATGAAAAAAGAAGAATATATGAGAATATATCACAACCATATAAACATGTACATAACTGAAATGAAGAAATAAAAAAAAAAAAACCATAACACCAATGTGATAACGAAGTTCGAAAATCTCGCCTACATCTTCGCGCCTTTGTCTCTGTGGGTGAGGCTTTCTTATTTTTGTTCAAAGCTCAATAAGTACATCACAGTAGTGAAAAAAGGATATAATATTGATCTAGTCCTATCCTCCCAAAAATCTAGAACCCAACAGAAGAAATGAC
The DNA here is from genome assembly GCA_010110895.2 of Picea sitchensis. NCBI lineage: Eukaryota > Viridiplantae > Streptophyta > Pinopsida > Pinales > Pinaceae > Picea > Picea sitchensis. The sequence continues at coordinate 253,811 of SNQJ01S0018266.1, forward strand.
ACTAAAAATAGATGATTGGAGCTCTGAGAAATGGCCCACAAAGGTGCACTCCTCAACCGCTTCCCTCCAATAAAATGGCTTTGGGTTGTATTTCCATCAGCATAACTCTGCTCAGACTCTTTGAATGGCCTAAAGAAGGCCTGGTTTATATATATCTGAAGTTGGTTATCATCCCCCAACTTCCTCCCAAAATATGGCCTCAAAAATGGCCCAATATCCCCCCAGAATGGTCAAAATACTCCAAAAACAGGCATAAAATCAATTAAAAAATACATATAATATGGTCAAAACCCACTTTATGAAAGAATAATTAAACAATATCCACTAGGGCTAGGATCGTGCTCCATATTAGGTTCATATTGTGTCTAGGTGGCCAAGCGGCAGCCCAAAGGGCTGCACCTTGGCCCCTTTTCTGAATTTTCTGGTCATATGTGGTATGGGGATAGGACTACTCCCTTGGGGTGTGCCTAAAACCTTGGTACCATCCCCCATATATATGGTGGAAAGGTTCTTAAAAATGCACTCTCTGGTGGTTGATTTTAAGGCGCCCGCTCCCTATGCATTGTGGTCACAAGTAACAAATAAATTGTGTGTTGGGGCTTAGCCCCAACCCTCTTCCGCCCCATACACTATTACAATGACATTTAAATAATACAAAGTGGATTTTAAGCCCAAAAATCATATGTTGGCGCGTTGTCCATTGGACCTCTCGCAAATCTTTTCTATAGCAATAGGCCATAGGTTTGAATCCCATGAGCCTCAAAAAACTTTTAAACTTGCATCTAGTGATAGGGTGCCAAGTGGCAGCCCATGTCTGGGCCACGTGGCACCTCTTCATTTTCCTAAAAGTTGCCACTTGTCAACATATGAGTGGATTTGTCGTCTGCCCATTTAAACTATTATCGTGATGCCACATGTCTCAATGCTACGCCATCATGATGATGTCATGCTGACGTAAGTATTGACTTTTTTGCCTGTTGACCAGTTGAATTTTTACCTTTTTGGGAAAATAGTTAGAGTGTGATAAATCTCGCATACAATGTCCGTTTGAGAAATTAAATATATGGTCGAAATCAACACAATGAGCCAGTCACAATGGAATTTGTTTCATTCGATTACGAGAAATTCCATTTTTGAGCCTTTTCTAGACATGGCAAGCCTCCTGGATCCGATTCTGTATCAACTGTGGTGTTTGGGGTTCTCTTAAAAAAATCCCATATATCTGGGAAAAGTTTGATCAATGAGTGTGCTCTGCCATTATATGTCCCTGGTACGATGTGCATGCGTGCATTAAAGACGAATATATCCCTTTGTTCAACTCTAGATTAATAACCATCACTAAGGTAGGATGTTCATGCACGCATTAAATGTGAACGCATCCCTTTGTTCAGTTCTAGATTAGTAACCATCAGTTCAAAACAAACCATCAAAGCAAGCACGATTAGTGAGAGAAGGAAGAGGAGTGGCATGGACAACTAATCAACAAGAATGTGTTCCTCCATGCCTGACAACTTACTTATTCCAACCTTAAGGCCATGTGCTAAGACCAAGAGAAAACAAGATGGGCCCCAAGGTAACAATAGATGAAGGTGGAAGGGAGGATCCTTTTTTTTTGTCTTTAGGCTAAATGACGTTGTAGTCACCCTAGAAAAAAAATGAATTCATCCCTTTTGTCTTTCTTCATGATAACAAAGAACATTGAGCCAGATCAATCAACCAAGTATTCGTCCTCATGTCCTCCCATGGTGAAACTTTGAGGAACATGCTTTCCCAGTCTGGCCAGAGCTCTAAATTCAAGAAATATTCTAGATCTAAAATTCATCTAAATGAGGCCTATATGATAACGAGCACATCGTATTTTCTCCTTTTCATGATGGTAATGGTCATGCTGATGGAGATTTGAGGCGAATGGAAGAAACATCTACCGTCTCCAATGACATGTGGCACGATAAATTTTCAATTCAGCGGCAAGACCACATTGATTTACTTCATCCTAACAATGTATTACTCTTAGATTTATTTATTGTTTAAGAGTTTATGTTTTATATGTACTTAGAAAATTAACAAGTAATACAATGCCTTCATACGTAGTAAAAAATAATATGCAAAGTGGGTAGTCAAAATGAACTAAAACCCATGTTTTATTACAAGAACAACAGTGTGTCGATCCTGCAACTATATTGCAAAGAATAAAAATAGAACAACACAATAGATGAAACCAAAACACCAAAATAATACCTTTATTCATAGAAAACAATGTTCACTTGCATCTTTGAGAGGGAAACCTCTATCAGATCAACACTCTCTAGATCAAGATCTTCTATAGGTGAAAGTTTCTATTAGGTCTTCTTACATTTGAATTAATATTCCTTATTACTGGGCCTTATTAATATTCGTATTTATTACATGGAAAATATATTATTATACCTACATGAGGGGTTAGGGAACTTAGGCCCTTAACATTCCCTCCCCCTTAAAAACAACCTTGTCCTCAAGGCTTGATATGAGTAAATTGTTGCAGAATGGTGGATGGCTCCCACGTGGCATCTGCTAGAGTTGTATTTGTCCATTGTACTAGCACTTCCTTGATGGTGCGTTGATGGAGGAGATGCTTACGTTGGTCAAATAATTCTTGTGGATACAACCATATGAATCCTTCTTCATCCAACTCGGCAAGAGTGGTTTGAGTTTGACACTTACTTCCAATCACTTTATTTAAGTAGGAGACATGAAAAATAGGATGGAGCTTAAACTTTCTGGGAAAATATAACTGATAGGACACCTATCTCACTTGATAAGAACTATATAAGAACCATAAAATTTGTTCACAAACTTGTGGAAATGGTCAGACTTGAGTAAAGTCTCCTTATAAGGTTGTAGTCGAAAAAACACTTGGTCCCCTTCAATAAATTGACGTTCTAAGTGACCTTGATCTTCTTGTTGCTTCATGTGATTCTGAGCCAAGACCAAATTCTCTTTGAGGGTGCAGATAATAGCCACTTGAAATGTAAGAGTTTGGTCAACCTCTTGGATCTTCGAGACACCAAGCATGTATGAGAGAAATGAAGACGATTCTTTTCCATATACTTCTTCAAAAGGAGTCATTTGAGTAGTTGTATGGTAAAAGGTGTTGTACCACCATTCAAGGAGGGGTAACCATTGATCCCATTGATTTTTCTTCTCGGATGAAAAAAATCTCAAATATGTTTCCAAACACTTGTTGACAACTTCAGTTTGACCATTAGTCTGGGGATGATATGTTGTGCTGAGATAAAATTGGGATTCTTGTAGACTGAATAATTGTTGCCAAAAATTACTAGTGAAAGTGGGATCTTGGTCAGAGATAATGGAATGAGGCATTCCATGAATCTTGAATATATGATCCATGAAAATTTGAGCCATTGTGGAGGTAGTGAATAGGTGTTGAAGAGCACATAAATGAGCATATTTGGAAAGACAATAAATGACCACCATGATGAATTATTTATTGTCCAATTTAGGTAAGCCAAGAATGAAATCCATAGAAACATCCCTCCAAGTGGTTGTAGTGTGCCTGGGGATTTGAATTTTTTTCCATTTTTGCATTGACAAACATCACATTCCAACATAAAGGTTTGAATGTCCTGCTTCATACCATCCAAGGAAAAAGAACATTTGACCCTCTCATGGGTTTTGGTAAACCCAAAATGTCTAGCTATGGGTGTAGCATGAAGCTCATATATCACCATGGATTTAATTTGTCACTTTTTTCTTAAGTACAAATAGAATTTGTAGCGAATCTATTCATTGTGCAAAGATTGCTCTGGAGAAACATGTGAATTGTCTTGCAATTGTTGGATTAGACACGGAAATTTGGGATCTTGCAGCCATTCTCGGTGAACAGCTTGGAGCCAATATGGTATAATGAAGGAAAGAGAAAAGAGGGACCCTTCATCTTCATATTTCCTTGAAAGAGAGTATTCCACCACATTGTCTTTTCCTTTCTTGTAAATTATCTCATAATCATATCTAAATAGCTTGGTCACCCGTTTTTGTTGCTCCAAGGATGAATGGTGTTTCTCTAGAAAATACTTGAGGCTATGATGATCTGTCTTAATTTGGAAGCATTGCCCCAATATGACCATCATTTTATTTCCATAGATTGATTGGCCCAAATGGAACTCCAATAGTTTTTTTCTACTAAAGGCCAAAGGCATACCATCTTACATAAGATTGAGCCAATTTCTTTCCCAGATGCATCACTCCAAGACAAAAGTCTATTTGAAGTTAGGAAGGGCAAGTACAAGAGTTGTGCACATAGCCTCTGTCAAAGCATGGAAGGCTTGATTAGATGCATGAGTCCAATTGAAAGAATTATTTTTAAGGAAAGTAGTGATAAGGGATGAGATTTTTCCATAGTTCTTAAAAAAATTGCAATAATAGATCGTTAAACCCAAAAAACCATGAAAACTCTTGACAGTTTTGGTGAAAGGCCAATCCTGCATAGATTGTTTTTTTTTAGGATCCACCCTAACACCATCCTGGCCAACAATATGACCCAAATACTCCACTTCGAAATCTCCAAAGGAACATTTATATTGTTTGAGGAAACATTGGTGCTGAGAAAGGAGATGGAGAACTTGATCCACATGGGAAAGATGGTTTTTCCGTATTTTACTATAGATGAAAATATCATCAAAGAAAACTAAGAAAAAATGATGAAGAAAAGGATGGAAGACATGATTCACGAGACTTTGGAAAGTCGAGGGGGAATTACATAGGCCAAAGGTCAGGACCAAGAACTCATAGTGGCCCTCATGAGTTTGAAAGGCTGTCTTGGGAATGTCATCCTCTTTTAGATGTATGTGGTTGTAGCGAGAATGAAGATCAATTTTAGTAAATTAGTGAGCACCACTCAATTCATCGAGTAGATCACCAATGACAGGAATTGGAAGCTTATCTTTGATGGTGATTTTGTTGAGAGAATGAAATTTGGGACACATGCACCACGTGCCTTCTTATTTTAGAACCATGAACACATGATATTAATAGGGGCTAGTACTATGGTGGATGACACCTATGTCGAGCAATTATTGAACAATTTTCTCAATTAAATTCTTCTAGGAAAAGGGATGACAAGACAGGAAGACATTGGTAGGAAGACTACCCAATTTTAGAGGAATGTAATGATCATGAACACCACGGGAAGGGGGAAGGGCATTAGGAATGTAAAAAATAGTGTGGTTTTTGGAAAGTCTAGATTGGAGGTCAGGATGCACAGAGTGTGTCTCAACTTCTTGAATGACATTGAGTTGGGAAATAATGCAGGAATGGAATTTTTTGAGGATATTTTCCATTCGATGGGAACTGATGATATCAGGGGAGCCTATTGTGATACCTTCAAACATATACTTTTGGTCATCCTATTGAAAATACATGGTCAATTCCTTAAAATCCACAAGGATGGTACCGAGAGTGTGTAACCATTATGCACCAAATACAATGTCACAACCACCGGTGTCGATAGAGAACACATGATATTTCAGGTTGTACTAGCAAATTTGGAGATGCACATTTTCACAACACCCCCCACATTCCATGGAAACTCCATTAGAAATCATGATTTGAAAATTGTTGATTGCATGAATATAGCAATGGGATTCTTAAGAAATTTTCCGATGAATGAAATTATGAGTGCATTGTCAATTAGTATGATGACATTGTGGTGTTTAATGTAGCCAATTAGCTTGAGGGTTTGGGGAGTAGAGAAGCTAGTGAGTGCATTCAAGGAAATAACCATTTCAACTTTTGATGGATCAGATGGTGGAGTTATAGGAGCTCGCTTAGGTTGCTCGAATGCATGAAAAGCCTCAATATCATCTTCAACAGCATCCTCATAGATGGATATGAACAACTTCTATTCCTTACACTTGTGCCTCGAAAAATATTTTTCATCACAATTATAGCAAAGACCTTTGAGTTGGTGTTCAACCATTTTTTTCCAGGTTAATTTTTGGATCTTTAACTGGGTGGGATGAGGGGGAGGAGTGGACGAGAGAGGGCATATAGGGAGAGAAGGTTTGTGGTTTTGGGAAAGAACAACCTGTTGAGCTTCCTTGGCAAATTGAGTAGCTTTTAACCGAGTCTGGGGGCGATTAATGATAACCTGGGCTCATATGTCGTCTGTGAGGCCACTGATAAAGAATTCCCAGAATAAAGTATCAGAAATTCCCTCTATTCCGAAAAATAATTTCTCAAATGTAGGTATAAACGCTTTCATTGTAGTTTACTACAATTTGGCAAGACCATCGAGGGAGTGTGTATCAGTGTTAAAGAGGTCATAGAGTTCAACCATAAACTAGGTCCAAGTCACATATCCTTGGCGTGATTTGTGACACCATTGCCACCATTTCAAACTTTCAGGAATCATCCAAATAGAGGACATCATAATGAATTTTGGCCAAGTCATCAATGATTCCATGCAAGGACAAGTAGTGTTCCATTTGAGTGAGACAACCAGTGGGATCTGAGCCATCAAATTTGTTCGCCTACTCTCCTGGAAGACAAAGATAAAGATGAAAAGGTTTGGAATGAATATGGTGAGAATTGGAGGAAGTGGTACCTGATAGGTTAGAACGTTGATTAGATGAAGAATGGATGCCAAAAATGGACATTTTTTCTAGGACCTTGGCATAAAATGAATCAATTTGAGACTCAAGGTGGCATTCAAGTTGGATGGCAAGGTGATAATTGAGGTGCTTCTTCAATTCCACTCCGAGGTGGTAAATTTGGGACAAAATATGGGTAACTATGCCATTTTCAAGTTCTTGGTTTTTAGTGTGGGCCATGATGATGGGATAACACATGAAGCGGTGATAAATAAAGGTGGGTGAAAAGGGTGGGTGGTTCCATGGAAACAAAAGGCTAATAGATGATAGGTATCACTATGATCAATATGAAAATAGGAGTCCAATGTAATAGGTCCCAAATAGGGGTGTCAAAAAGGGGGTCGAGATCACAAGAAAAAGAAAAGGATAAATTGATAGGAATCATTGTGATCAGGATGAAAAGAGGATTCCAATGAGATAGGTCTCAAATAAGGGTAAAGGAAGGCCCCAGTCTTTTTTTTTACTCCCGCGGATTTATAGTCTGAGATGAATAATACTGCAATGTTGAAAGGACAAAATTTTTAACAGGACAAAATGTGTAGTAATTTTTCAACCAAAATGGAGGTAAAGTTGCATGGAAATATATCTTGTCTTTGTTTTTTTATGCTTCCTTCCCAAGGGTTAGGGTGTTCAGGGTTTCTACAAACAAGTTTTTTCCCTGTGCTATAGCTATTTGATATAAGTGTGGGGTCCAACAATAGTACTTGAACCGATATCCTAGGTAATGAACTAAGGAGGAAATACCATACCCTTAGTTGTACTACCCGACTACCCAAGTACTAGAGAGTATCTTCCCAAGTTTTGTTCTCGATGGCACTATAGTAGTCAGGTGACTGATCGATTTTTCTACGGAGGGATTCAGGAGATCTAGGTCGATCTGTATACACATGTTGTCTAATGCGGTACCACTTGAAGGGGTACCAATAGGTATTGCAAGGGTGGCCAACAATGTGTGCCTAAGTACCACATTCAGTTCCTACGTGTATGCTTCCCTCACCCTAGATTTATGTGTTGAAAGACATACCTTTTTTGATTTAATACATGGGAATACATCTAGATACCCTAAAAAAAATCACCCACAAAAGTGCTTTGTTACCACTTGTAAGGTACCTTATCTATTATAATAGATGAAATCATAAATATTGCAGAAAATAACAGTGGAACAACATAGTAGATGAAACCACAACACCAAAATAATACCTTTATTAATAAGAAACAATGTTCACTTGCCTCTTCTAGGGGGAAAACTCCAGTGAAGAAGAAATGTATTACAATAATTCTCCAGAAAATACTTATCATACCCTTGAATCCTATGTATACTAAATCTATCTGCCAAAAGAACAATCTAGAGGAAGATCATGTAGAAGAATTTTTTTTTATTGGGTCTTCTTACATTTCACTTATTCTGCCTTATTACTAGGCCTTGTTAATATTGGCCTTTATTACATGGAAAATATATTATTCTAGCAACGTGAGGGGTTAGGAAAGTTAGGTCCCTAACATTTTCAATTCAACGGCAAGACCACACTCATTTACTTATTCATGCCAACGTCTTACTCTTATATTGATTTATTTCTTAAGATTTTATCTTTTCATATGTACTTAGAACATTAATATGTAATAGAATTCATTCATATATGGTAAAAACGAATATGCAAAGTGGGTATCCAAATTGGACTAAAACCCAAGCTTTATTACAAGAATAAAAGTGTGTTGATCCTGTAACTTGTGCCACACAAAGAAATATTACAAGGGAGATATATCTTAGTTTACATCAATAATAACCTATGAGAAAATACAAATAACACTCTTCCATTGAGTGTCCCTATTCCCTTTCTCTGTTACCACAATGAAACCAAAGAAAGTCACCTCCCCTTCATGCTTCATCTATGCGACACCTCTGGCCCTTGCCTTAAATAATTTTTCCCTCTTCCTTTATTCAGAACTCATTTTACATCAGAACTTGCTTCCTCCCAAATGGTCTTCACCTTTGTACATATATAGGAACCCAACCTTTGAACTAGCGTGTCTCTTGCCTTGGAGACGATGTATTGTTTGGCGGTTTGTCTATGGAGTGTGCATCCCTAAGGTGAGTCAGATGACTGACCTAAGCACACCCTCCTCTCTTCCAATAGACTCATTCCTTTTACTTGGGTTCCCAATTCATGTCAACAACCGATCATTAACCAAACGATCTTCAATAGATGGTTAAACGTGTGTTGCATGACATGTTGGTCAAGCTCTTATTGGCGCTTTGAGCCCTCATGGTGACCAAACTCACCCAATATATGTATCTCTTTGTTGGATGGTTGGATCAAGTGCTCTATCTGCCAAAACATTCAACCAACACCCCTTCCACTCTAGAAAATCCATCATTTTAGTGATGCAATCATTTCTTCGTTTGCAAAAGCAACAATCTTTTTTCCACATCTTTCATTAACTATTGCACCTAACTTATGTTGTAAGACATATTTGGGTGGAGTCGTTCCTTGGAATTTCACATGCCCAAGGAAACTCAACTCTCCCTTATATGAATAATTTTGTTTCTTCCTTCATACCAAGTATCCTACTTTCCTGATTTCATTCGTCTCGTTATGCAATAGAAGTGTGCATGCTCAGTCTTGGTGCATCAATCCTTACAGCCTCCCCCACTCCAATTCATTTTTGTCTCAAAAACTCTACGAAATATGAGATCCCCATCTTTTCCTGAACTCATATCTCCATTCAAAACTAAGTCCTCTAGAAACCCCAAGTCTTATGCCATTGGAAACCCCAAATTTCTATCTAGTGGAAACACCAAGTTTCCCTTTGTCATTTCACTTCTTCTATCTCATGCACAATATGCACAATATATGCCCAAAGTAATTCTGGCCATTTCACTTGTAGAATGAATTCCTTCCACCCAACTTTGTTGGATTGACCCATGTGCTAACTGTCAAATTTACCAAGTGTTGAACCATGTTGACTTGTACCTTGCACCCTTACCTCAACCATTATACCATGTCTCGACACATGTCAACCCCCAAGTTTTTCACTAGTCGGTTAATCAATCCAACCATTATGTGTAGTGCTTAAGATTCACTTCCCCGTGTCAAACATAGTCTTTGTTTTAGAAAAAAATTCTCCTTATCTAATCCAACCATTAGGTGTAGTTATTATTATGCACTTCCCCATGTGAAACATAGTATTTTTGTTAGCAAATTTTCCTCCCTCAAGGTCAACAAAATGTTCTTCTCCTTCACCGAAAATATGTTACGTCTTCAACCCAGCTCCACAACTGCTTCCAAGATGCTAAAAAACTGTATGTGCTCCATTGTGTTGATTATTTTCCTCCACAACCCAACAATTGTTACCTTCGTCGTGGCGGAGAAAAATGACAACCATCCTCTAACTCATGAAGTATTCATCCTTAAACCTCTTCTATGACACCTTTCTCCAAGGCACCCAAGGTGGCATTTCCCACTTCATATGCAGTGTGCCCACTCCCAACTGCTCAGTAATGAAGGTACTCATGGAGGCCACCACCAAGGTTTTGTGTGAACGATGTATCTAATATATGCTTCGCGCATAAGTACGTAAGGGCCATTCTAACCTCCTTCCATGACAATCCCAACTTCTCAAGTAATTCTAGATGAAGCTCAAAGTCATAGATCCCCATCCTTTGTCTACAAACGTTTATTATCACTATCTGGTCTCGGTCTTCTCTTCCCAGTTCCTCCACATCCACCAGGTTTGGTTAAGTGAGTGATTTCATGCCCTCCTTTATATAAAAAATTAAATATTTTTGTTGAAGTGATTCATTTGACCAATCCGCCTAAAATTCATTGCAAACCCACTTGCAACATGGTGACTTGAGCTATGTTTCCTATGTGATGACTTCCACAAGTGTTGTGATGGCCAACTTGAACTCATCCTCCCTAACATTCTTTTGTTCTAGAATCATCTGTTTCTATTTCATCATGTCACAAGTTTTGTCTACACTTTTGAAGGTTCCCTCAATCAACCTGATTGCAACACTTATGGGCTTTCGTCCAAGCTTTATCTTGGTTTTCATGGAATTTTTTCTAGAACACCAAGCAATGCTCATGTGGCATGAGACATTCCTTGGAATAATTGAGAAAATACTTACCCAATATAATCACATGATCATTTAGTGAAGCCACCATCAAATTCCACTATCCCAAGCTACTCATGTCTCTCAATGGTGCAGAACGAACCACTCCTGTCACTGATTTCAGCTCTGAGTTAACCACCTTGAATGCAACCACATGCCTCTCAGACTTACAATTGATCAATGTAGCAGTCTGTTCACTTATGAAAATTTGAGTAGTGTCGGTGTAATTTAAGGATTCCATCTTAACCCCACTCACTATCATGTCCAAAAAATTTTTATGACTTCTCCATCTTGCGAACAATATCTCTAGTCCCTTTCCTTGAACTCATTCAAATGCTTCATCAACTCCTCTAACCCTTCCACCGTTACATTTTATTTTTCTCACTGTGGTTGGATTACTTCTTCAAATGTTGCGAGCTCCTTGTTTGTAGGGTGCACTTGGATTTTGTACATCCATTCCAACTATTCCTTCAATGAACATTTTACTGTGAAATGATTAATGTTGCACAAGAAACAATGAATTGTCCTACCTTTATGTCCAAGTAATTTGAATTTCCTCTTTTTCATGAATTCACCTTTTCCTTGGGAGTCCTCCTTTGTGAGTGATCCCACCCTCGATGAGTTCAAAGATTCAATTCCATGCATGAGATATTTTTTTCATGGTTTATGTCGTGCACCGACTTCCTTCATCATCTGGAAAAAAATTGTGAAATGGTGTCATGAACACACTTCACATATGATAGAAATTATGTCCTAAAGTGAATTTGGTTGTTCCATGATGTTATCTATGGTGGACATGGCTTCCCCCTCCTTGGGAAATTCTAACTCAAAGACTTGGAAATATTCATCCGTTGAGAGAGTCTTCTATCTTTCATCCCATGAATCTGACCATGCGGTGACCGACTTGATCTTCTATAATATTTTACTGGTTGCTTCCATGATCATATATAATTATTCATCAAGGTTTTTATTCACTATGTTGTTCATCATCAACTCCATCATATGTTTGTCACTCTTTTCACACATATATGTTGTATGAAATCGTTGATGCAACTCTGATATTGTGCTCCCTTATTTCACATCGCATAACTTCCTTCGCAAAAACTTGTCTAGCCAAAAAGTGCATCCCCTACAACTATTTTCACTAAAGTAGTCGTGAAGAACCAAATCTTCTCTGATACCACCCATCACAACCCTAAAAGTGGTGAAGATCTCACCAATTTCTCAATAAAAAAACCCTAAGTTGTCCCTCACTTAGCTTCATGAGTTTTTCACTCTCATACCACCTGTCATACCAGTGAATATCTTGTCCAAATGAACGAAACGTTCAATGTATCGAACCACATGAGGAATTGTAGATAATAAACTCGTTGGAAAGACAACACTAATCTACTTGGCCCAGACTATGTCTTAATATTAAATTTTATTATTATTTTATATTTTGTGTTTTCATCTATACTTAGAACATCAATAAGAAAGAGAATGCATTCAGACTGACTAAAAATGAATATGAAAAGTGGATGTCCAAATCGGCCTAAAACCCAATTTTTATTAAAATAACAACAATGTGTTTATCATGCATCTCATGCCAAACAAAGAAATATTACAAGGGATATTGTTATGACCCTAATTTTCACCAGACATGCTTACTTGGCCTCAAGCCATCTCAAATTCCTTCTTTTTCGAAACACTACTGAACAACTCTTCTTAAAAAAACCTTTTATAAGCCCCACGTGCCCTGCTCCATTATTGCACGCGTGTACACGCTAGCTGACCCAAGACAACCCGCGTGTACCTACAAAAGCATGAAAAAGGGAAATTCGTTGATGGAACACACAACTTTGGGTAAGTTAACTAAACCTTTCAGCCATGTAAGGCCAATCATTCTACCAAATACGTAGCTCCTTCTAACCTATAAAAGAAGGGGTAGGGGTCCCATTTGAAAGGAGGAAAATCATAGTAAAGAAACTATACCCTATCAAGCATTCCCTTTGTCCCAACCTTTAGCCATCCTTGTGCAAAGAGAAGTATAGAGAAAAGTAGTTGGAAGATAGTGAAAGAAGATCCCAGTACTAGGATCAAGGAGCAGTAGCTGACTTTATCATTGTAAGGTATCATTGTGAAGTTAATAAAAGAATTTATTTTCCCATCTCGCCATATGAGATTATCATTATTTGGATATTGATTGCTCCATTGATTAAATCTCTAACCCATTAGTTCATATATCAAATGCATGTGGAGTTATTTTTTTTTCTTTTGTGAATGCAAGTCAGCATTGGGAGGAGAGTTGCAATCAAAGAACGACCAAGCAAAAAAAGGGATTGACATCAAACACGAAAAATAAGGTACGTCAACTTAATCTCTTGAACCTTGTATTTATATATGAGTAATGGGGGTTTAGGCATGGGATGATGGTAAAAAGTAAGAATCTTTAGGTCATTTATGCATGCATGATAAAACACTTAGTGATAGTCCATAGGAGGGATTTCCCACCCACAATAGAATTGGCAACCATACTGGGGATCTCTAGGGTTTCTTGGAATGTTTTTTCTTAGGTATTTTTAAAACCTGGTTTCATTCCTTGTTTTTAAAGTTTCTGCAAAATTTTGAGTTTACAGAGTTTTTGGTCTTCCATACTAGTTATCTCTGTTTCTTTTCTTGACTGCATTTTTTGAGACCCACAGATGTACATGCGGCTTGTATAAGGTCTGAACGCGTGTACCCATGCCCTACCTTCCCACAACTTGCATGTACACGCTATCTGAGGAAGTGTCAGTCACGTGTATGATTCCAGAAAATTTCTTTTAGAGAGGCAGTCATCCTCTCTCTTGTCAAAAATAGTTCTTCTCAGGGGTTTCTGGAACTCTTTCTAGTCTTTGTTGTTTTCAGTCTATAGCTTAGGTTTCACCTCAGATTGGTTTGTTCTATGAATTTTTCCTTGAATTGTTTTCTTTTTGTTTCTTCTGATTAAAGTAAGTGTCTGAGTCATCAAGAGATCCTGGTTCTCAGTACCAATAGTCTCTACCTGGGCTTGATTTATTGGCTTTTCATTTGTCCTAGATATTCATAGATACGTGCGGCCTGTATAAGGCCTGCACGCGTGTCCACGCACCCTGACTTTACACAGCTAACATGCATACACTTTCTGTTGAACTGTTAGTAGCGTGCCTGTGCAGAAAATTCTTGTTTAAGGTAAGGAAGACATCCTTTACTTTCACAAAATCTATACCCCTTAGGTTTTTGGATCTCTGTCATAGTAGTCAGTAGCTTAGGATTGATCACAACAATAGCTTTCTTTTTCTTTTTTTTCATTAAAAAGTTTTCCTAAAATTTTTCTTTTCATAGGGTTTTTAGACAAGTGTGAGAGTCCAATTTTAATTTGCTTGTGTGTTATTTTTAAAGTGACTCTTTCTGACCTACGATTAGGCCAGAAGTTTTCTTGGTCTTTATTTGTTGATATTTTTCATTTTTGCTTTGCGAGCATTCAAATTAAAAAAAATATTTTATTTCTTTGTTTGGTTAAATAGTGTTGGTTTGCATTAGTAACCAGGAAAAGTATTTTCTTTCATAAGTTCTTGACAGTTTACTTAGATCATAAGTAGCTTGTAGTTGAGTGAAATCCTTCTTTGAGTTTGTTGTTTAAATATCTTAGAATTTTTTTTTTTTAGTTTGAAAAGTTGTTTTCAAGAAGAAGTTATTTTGTTTCCAGCTTTCTGTTTATTTGTTTTTCGTCTTTCAAACATCACTAGTTTCACTTTCATAACCTTTGACTTAAGACAAGCCATAAAAATTAACACTAAATCTAAAATTCATTAGACTTCTTATGTTTGTAGGGTCAACCAACTAGTTTAAGTTTAGGCCCGTAATTAGGTTGGAGAGGAAACTCTTTAAGGCCATTAAATCAAACATTGGAGTCTGAGTTAGGGAGTGTCCAAATCCAGTATCATGAAAGTTATCCGGGATCCCCCTCTAACACATGGGATAAACACGAGGTCGAGTGTGGAAAGGTAGCAGAGATAACCCCTCCAAATTTGGACCAATCGTGGTGGAGAACACATATAGAGGGCTTGTCCTGGGATTCCGTCGATTTCATTTTCCATGGAGCTTCATGGGTCTTGAATTTGTTCGAGGTCCTTCGTTGTCTTCCAGACCACTTGCCTTCGATTCCCTTGATAGGTGTTGGGCTCGATACCCTACTCATTGTGGTCTACCCGACTGTCAACTGTACCCACCTGGTGACTGTTTGCGTGCTGGTAACCTAGTTGCCTATATTTTTTAGTGACATACACAGGTGACTACGGGGGTATATCGCGGTACCTAGGATAGACACTGGGCCACGCTTTGCAGAGTATACCCAAAGGGTGCTTCCGTGTTCAAGTTTCACTTGCACCTGTAAGTTTCTCTAGTGTTGGTTGGTGTAACTGTTCTTCCAACTAGTTTAGTGTTTGTTTGTTTTTATCTTATAGGTACTTTCCTAGTGTGTGTTGTTTTTGAACGAATATAAAGCCCTAGTGTGTCTTTGATCTTCTCACACAGTGGAGGATCATGAGCTCTGCCAGTCACGACGGCTTTTGGGCCTATCACCGGTTACACTAGAGCCACCCCCGCTGCCACTTAGGAAAAAGATAGACCAACAAGGGTCTTTTGAAGAAATTGGGTCACCGAAAATCACACCTGACCAAACTCTGTTAAATGACCTTTTGACACCTTTAAAGAGGACGGTAATGGAGGCAAATCTTGCCTCTTCTTATGGGAATCCCGATATTCCCGCCACTGTTGTCGTCATAGGGGGTGTTCGACATCCTACCCCACCATCGTCAGTCTGAGCCACCATGGTCTCGACCGCCTATACCTCGAGTAGTGTTCCAATCCCGTCTTTGGTGATGACCACTGCTCCTTTCACACAGAGTGTGACAGGCCCTCCGTTATCATATGGGATGCCTCACTCAGGTAAAAATCCTATACTATCCTACTCCACTTTGAAGAATTTAGGTCTAGGGGCATGGATCTCTAACGCTCCTCTGCAAGGACCCATGGGGGGAACTTCAGCTCCTTTTAATGTTTTCCGTTATGGGGGAGGTCATATACCTCCTTCGTCCCATTAACTCGGCAGTACCCACCAACAATCTGTCGGGCCAAACACACAGCATAGTTCAATTGGAGTAGGCAGTGAAGGACCACCTTCTCATAATATGTCAGTGGGGTCAACACCATTTTCTTTGTTCGGTGCATTTGGTAACAATACATTCTCGTCAGCTTCTTTCCCGACTGGGGGTAACCCTACTTATGGCCAACCTAATCCTATGCAGGGTACTATTCCTGCACAGGGGGCAAACCCAGGAACTTCTTTGGCATCAGGACCTTGGAATTCTTGGCAAGGATCAGTTCCCTCGTCAGGAATGTTGATTTGAGAAAATTATTTTCACAACCAATGGAACCCTTGACAAGATGCTATGCCTATTCCCATGGGATCGACATGGGGAAACCCTTCCCAAAGTCCTCCGAACGTTTTGCATGCCCAACCATCTATGTCCTATTTTTGGAACCAGACAATGATGTATCCTCACATGCAGAATCTGTACGTTGTTCATGGAAATGGTTTTTACCAGAACCCCAGCCAACAACCCAAGTTTTCCTGGCAACTTGGTGCCAGTCAAACTCCAGGCCCCTTTTTCCATGGTTATCACCAACAACCCAAACTACCATTCCTGGCAACCTTGCATTTTCCAGACTTAACAAGGTTGTTGAATGACACTATCTGTCACAATCCACATTGGCCCCCTATGCCGATGATGTTTCATTTGGACATACCAAAGTTTGAAGCCGAGCCTAAGAAAGATCCAGGAGATCATGTGACCACCTTCCATCTTTGGTGCTCGTCTAACTGAATAAAAGAAAACTTCGTACAGTTGTGATTGTTTCAATGTACTCTCATTGGGAGTGCCACGAAATGGTACATTGAGCTTGACTGCTCAAGATACTCTTCGTTCGGTGAATTGGCAATGGATTTCCTAAACCATTTCCAATAACTTGTGAGATATGGCACTGGAACAGAATTGTTGACCAATTTCAAACAGACAAAAGAGGACCATATCTCTGATCACATCCGAGAACGAAGATGCTAGAAGACTTTAATTAAGGTGCCAGTGACACCAGCATTCCTGCTCGAGTGGTTCCTTAAGTCTTTGGTCCCACAGTTATCCAAAGACGTCGCGATGTCGGGAGTGTTTTATGAAGAATATGCCATCACGAGAGCTCAACAACTTGAGATAATCTATTCTCAATCTGGTTTATTATATGAGATCTTTCCATATGTGCCACGCTCAATACTTGATAAAACTAGACATAGAGTTGGACCACATGCCGATGGTATTGTTGGTTCAGCACAAACAAATCCCGTTGAACAACTGACAAAGCAATTGCAGTAATTGTCTGTACAACATACAACGGCCAGAAAAACCACTGTTTTGGCTACTCCCCCTACCCAAACATTGGATGTACACACAATGCAATCGACAAATCCAAAGGCCACCCAACATCCTGATGGAAAGAAAAAACAACGAAAGAAGGGAAAGGGGGATAAGAAACCCACTAATAATGTTGGTGGGGGCAACAGTGAGAAATGAAAGGCGAGGTATTCATGAAAACTGTACATGGAAGACCACCCGACCCACCAATGTCCTCGGCTTGTAGAGGTCCAAAAGTTTGTGACACAAAAATAGCCTGTCGTGTTAACCAATCCATTTCAACATGGGCAAAACCTAACCCAAGCCTCTACAAGCGCGGAAGGGGGAAGTCAAGGACCCTCTCTGTCTTTGAACAATCCTGCATCTGAGAATGTGTATATGATGAAGGGTGATACTTTTATATTGACTAGAGCGCATGACTACAGTAAACCAAGCACTTCTGAGAAGGGAAAAGAAGCTGAAATCCCATCTCTTCCTCTCCAGATAAAGAATATGTTGGTTGAAACATTGACACACATTCCAGAAGGTGCGTTCAAGAAATCATCTCACAACCCAAATGCAAGGGCCACCCAGAACTATTCTGTGGTGGAGGATTTGTCCCAAACCCCTTATGCAATGTCTGATTTGGAGGTCCTCCAAATCTGCCCTTCCCAGAGGAAAGCTTTGTTAGCCTCTTTAGGATCTACCGAGACTTGTAATACGGGTACAATCATGCTAGATACAACTAACTTAAAACCTCGTCTTCCTTACCATGCAGTGTTTCAGATAGTCGTGGCTTACCCCACGAAAACTTCTACTCGAAACATTTTTCACATAGTGGTTGATGAGGGCGCCTCGACATGCATTATGTTGTTGGCATGTTGGAAGGCCATTAGCTAGCCGGTTTTGTCTCTGTCACCTACTCTTCTCACTACTTTCGATAGTCATTCGTTCTGACCACATGGTATCATTCCCTCTTTCCCCATGCACTTAGGGGGGAATACAGTGTGCGTCGAGGTAGAAGTAGTTGACGCATCCCTCGACTACAATATCTTGTTAGGAAGGAGTTGGAATTATGCCATGCAAGCAGTGGTTGCTACAACTTTTTGGGTCTTATTTTTTCCACATGAGGACTAGATTGTGACCATTGATCAATTGTCTTTCTGCAAACCTAACCCTTCACTGGGGGCATTCGCGGTCCCAATGATTGATAATCCCCAACCAGGCGTAGTCAATGTAGGGGTTGGTTTGTGCCCATCTTTGATGGGTACCTTCGATTACCCGCCCCCTCAAGGAGATGTCAAGTTCATATCAGACCACCATAAGGTTGATATTTTCCAAGTTTCGTCATTTCGTATGACTTAATTCAACGATTTGTGGATACTTCCTTCCCCATCGGCCACGATGGAAGGGACAGGGCACCCTGGCATGTCCATTCCCTTGCTCGCAGCCAAAGTAACATACTCATTAGTCTTGCAAGCTTCGGATGACACCGATCCAACTCCTGCAAAAAAGTTAGATCTGATTCCAGAGCCTATTTGAGCTCAAGGATCTCTCGCTAATACCAATGTGTTAGACTTAGTATTGCCCTCCAATGAAGAAATAATTGAAGCAATGACTAGTCTGGCCAAACCCTGGGACGATCTCCATCACAAATCATACTTCCTCCTAGAGTTAAGCAGAATCGAAGCAGGAGAATTCAACTTAACTATGAATGGAGATAGGTCTTGTCCTATTAATACCTTAGCTACACATGAGGTTTATGTCGAGGGTAATATGGAAAATATCACTGAAACTATACTGATTAATATCTCCAGAACCCCTGACGTCATGCAGAATGTTTTCATTGGAGATGACTATTTCCTTGAAGAGACTCAAGTCTACACAGATCCTTTTAAAGAATTCTGCGACTTTTTTTCCTGGTCTTACGAGGAAATGTCAGGCATTGATCCAAAAATAGTTGAACATGAAATCGCAACTTATCCTGATGCCAAGCCAGTTCGGTGGAAGCTTCATCCAGTTAATCCCGGGAAAGCAACAACCATTAAGGTTGAAGTCGATAAACTGCTCAAAGCTTGTTTTATATGTCCGATCCATTTGACCCAATGGGTGTCAAATCCAGTGTCGGTCAACAAGAAACAGGGCAAGATTCGCATATGTACGAACTTCCATGATTTAAACAAGGCCTGTCCAAAAGGTAATTTTCCCACACCATTCATTGACCAAATAATCAATGAATGAACAGGTTGTGAGGCCTTTTATTTCATGGATGTTTTTTTGGGATATAATCAGATACAAATCAAACCCGAAGACCAGCACAAAATGACATTCATTTGTCCATGGGGTACATTCGCATATCGTAAGATGCCTTTTGGTCTCAAAAATGCTGGAGCGACCTTTCAGCGGGCCATGTATTTTTCTTTCGATGACCTCAAGCATATATTCGAGGCCTATTTAGATGATTTAGCATATCGATCTCGCAAGAGAATGATTCATCCCACACACCTCTGACTTATCTTTGAGCGATGTCGCTAATTCCGAATTTGCTTGAATCTAATCAAATGCAGATTTTGCGTAACGTCGGGATGTTTGTTAGGTTTCATAGTGTGAACAATAGGGATCATGGTCGATCCCTTGAAGGTTGAGGCAATAGTTCAGTTACCTCCCCCACACACAATCCTTCAACTTCAGAGCCTATAGGGCAAGGCCAACTTTTTGAGGCGTTTCATCGCCAACTACATTGAGATCACGAAGGGCTTTATCCACTTACTGAAGAAAGACATTCCTTTTAATTTGGACGATGCCACTCAACTTTCCTTCGAAGCATTAAAAAATGCCCTCATAATTTCCCCTCTTCTTTGGCCACCCAACTATAACAAATATTTTTTATTATACTTGGCTACAACAGAGTCAACCATTGGCATGGTCTTAGTTCAGGAAGATGATTTTCTCTCATAATATGTCATCTATTACCTGAGCTGAGGCCTCGTCGGATCAGAACTCAACTATTCTCATATCGAAAAACTTGCATTGGCAGCAATCCATGCTATTCAATGGTTCCGTCATTATGTTCTATTTCGCAAGACCATCGTCATTGCCGTTGTGAATCCGTTTCAATATGTGTTGACACGACGGGTAATAGGCGGAAAGATCAGTAGATGGATAGTTGTACTACAAGAATTCGACTTAGATTTCATTTCGGCGAAATCCAAAAAGTCACTGGTCTTCAAAGAACTTATTTAGGAACTTCCGGTTGAGTCAGGTGATGTTATGCTCGAAGAATCACCTATCAGAGGAGATATGTTTTTGATCGTGTCTTCGGATCCCTGGTATGGAGGTATACTTGTCTATCTCCATACTTTGAAGTACCCCACCTATGCTTCTCGTGATGAGCGTCACCGTATATGCCATCAGGCTAAGAATTATCTCATACTCGACGATACGTTGTATCGAGGAGGTGTATACTTCATCCTATGCCGATGTCTCACTCATGAAGAAGCAGTTATCGTTCTTAACGATTTCCATACTGGAGCATGCGACGGTCATTTTTCTGGGTTGGCAACAACCCAAAAGATTTTACGAGTAGGTTACTTCTGGCCGACACTAATCAAAGATTGTATCAAATCGGTCAAGAAGTGCCACCTATGTCAGATCTTCTCTTGGAAGATGAGGGCACATCCTGCTCCCATGTTTCTTGTCATCACAGTTGGTCCCTTCACCAAGTGGGGGATTGATTACACTACATGCAACCCTCCTTCAGCAAGGGGGCACCATTATATCATTGTAGC
>SNQJ01S0018266.1:274855-298484 GCA_010110895.2 Picea sitchensis
GATCATCATTTAGTGTTTCAGCAAAGAGTTTAAAAGAAGCATAATTGTTTAAGCACGGTAACAACTGATTCACTCCCCCCTCTCAGTTGTCCAACATCCAATGGATGCACTAGGGATAGCATACGCAAAGGACAACTGATCGATCGTCATGATCCTCCCATCATGAGGAAAACACATACTATATAATACAAATGATATGATTGCAGTCATAGTGTAATTCCAATTGTGTCCTAGTAACAAGTTATAATTGAGGGGTGCATCAACCACCTCGACATCCAGCTCTACCTTCTTCCCACCTAACTGGACTGGAAAGGCAGGAAGAATACCATGAGGGAGGAACAAACGCCTGTCAAAAGAAGTAAACATGGTTGGATACTGAGAAAGATTCAGAGAGTCGAGGGCTTTCCAACAGACCAGGGACATCACACATGTTGCAACGCCTTCATTGAGAACAATACACTTGATGGTATATTTCAAGTAACCCATGTGGATTTGGAATGCCACATGGTAAGGCAAGTGAGGCTTCACATCTGTGACGTCAAATTTGAGAAATTTTGAGCCACAAGGATCTAGAGCTCCTAACGTATATAGCAAGGAAGTCCTATGTGAAGGAAACGTTTGGAGTACCTCCATATCCGACATCGCATAAGGGGTTTGACCTAGGTCCTCAACAATAGGGTAATTTTGGGCGGCTCTAGCATTAGGATTGTGGATAGAGAACTTGATTACTTCTTTTGGAATATGAGGTGGTGTCTCTAGTTTTTCGATCTGTAAGGGTGTCTCTGGAGGAGGAGGAGACTCTAGACCAAGTACATTTTTTGGAGAACTATAATTGTGAGATCGAGTGGCTACATTAACCTCATATTTGACCATATTGATGAATAAACGGTCACCATCTTGTGTCAGTGGGTTTTGACTCCCACTCGCCACATTTTTGGCATTCGAGGAGCTCGAGGCCATGTGTTGGTAATGTGGAAAAGGATTCTTCAACATGGAGGGTGGTAGAGATAAAAGCCTCACATATTTCACAAGTTTGGGGCATAAATGGGTAAGGTGATCATCTATACAAAGCTGACAGAGAAACTTCACCTTCCTCCTTTTGTTTCTTGCCGTCACCAACATTATTATTTGTCTTCTTTTTATTACCATTGTCCTTGGGTTTATTATTATTCTTCCCACCTCTATGATTATTATTATGTTCTTTCTTCTTACTCCCTCTTGGTTGTTGGATACCATTCGGGCCAATCGACGACTACACGGAGCATACATCTATGGATTGAGTGGGAATAGAGGACACATGTGAAGTTGACCTTCCTATAGATTGGTTTAGAGACAAGTCTTTCAAATGGCTTGTCACCGAATCTATAGATTTCACATTTACGGAGCCTACAATGCCATCGACATGTGGTCCGAGATTTTGTCTAGTGTCATAATTTGACCTCGTTGCATCATGAAGAATCTTGTATAACAACCCAGACTAAGAATATATAATATCTAACTGTTGGGCTTTAAAAATCACTTCTTCCTCAGAAGTAACCCCGGATGTAGAAACATCCTTTGAAATATAAGGCAGGAGAGATTTAAGGAACCACTCTAGCAATAATTTAGGGGGTATATAGGTCTTTATCAACCTCTTCCACCTATGCCAGTCCTGTATGTGATCTGAGATATGAGTGGCCCTATCGTGGCGAAATGTCAATAGAAGTTCGATGCCAACATTATAACAAACCAACAATTGGAAGTGATTGAGGAAGACAAAATTTAAATGATTAAAAGTTCTGTACACCCCCATAGGTATCTCAATATACCATTTTGTGAAAACCCCCATGAGGGTGCACTGAAACAATATTAACCAAATAAAATCGTCATTAAGGAAATTCAAAGAGCACCATAGGTGAAAGGTCTTGACGTGATCACCAGGATCCTCACCAATCCTTCCCTTGAATTTTAGAATATATGAAGGAAGCTTAGTGGGGATGGAGGTCCATGAAGGATCATGATGCATGGGGCCATTCATTAACTTAGACAAGTCTGGCAATTTCAACGTGGCCAAAAAAGGGAGACAGGGTTGCGACATCTAGCCCCAAGCTCCCTGGAAATATTGTGTCTAGGAAATCATATCCCATCCAGGGTTTTTGTAAGCATCATGGCCCTATCAAGGATTGTAAGATCCTCCTCCGGGCTGATTCATAAGGGGTTGGTTGGGCACCATTATAGTAGGAATGTTCTTATGAGGGTTATAAAAATTACCCCTAGCCGGAGTGGACCCAGTTTGGGGGTTTCCCAAGGTGTGAAACTGACCTCCTCTGGGTGTGAATCTGGAGGATAAAGGTGGATTCATCATGCCAAATGAGTTGTTCGGAATCAACACAAAGGAGGTGGGTGTAAAGGATGGAACATGAGAAGTATCCTGTCCGCCAGGTTGGTTACTCCATCCAGAAGAAACAATATTATACCCGGGGTTAAAAGGAGGAATTCCTCCAATGATAGGAGTCGTTTGAGGGACATGAGTGCCACCAAACAAGAATGGATTATAAGGAGGAGTTGTGCCCCCAAGTCCAATGCTAGCATTAGTGCCAGCCGTTGGGATGGAGTTTGAAAAGTGTGATTTAAAATTCGACATACCATAGGAAAAATGAATAGAGGCCATAGGGAGGGACTGAACATTATATCCCAGTGAGTGACAAATATTCCCAAAAGAGTTCGTGGCTATAGGTTGAGTATTCACTATAGGACGGGCAACAGTGATGATAGGTGCCTCTGCAACTATAACCATTGTGGTTGAAGGTGTCGAAGGGGTATCGTTAACTATAGTAGGTGTGGGAGTCGAATGACTCCCAGTATCTTGATGACTCGGTTAAGTACTCATCCTTGTACGATCACAAGTCTAATAAGTGGAGGTGTGTGTACCACGTTTGATAACTCTATGCATTTTAGAAGGCAAAGACTCAAAATGTAGTGGCAACTGTAACAAGCGATGAGGCCTTTGGGGAAGTTGGCCTAGATCCATGATGAATCAAGACTCAAGATATAAAAAACAAATACTAAGTTTAAGTAGTAATCAAAGTGCACACCAAAAATAATCAAACGACCAATATGCAAACAAACAGGATAAAGTGGCTGAAAGGGACCTCCCTCTCTAAAGTAGGTATGCCTCGCCCAAGAGGGGCCTAAGACTCCTCTGCTAAATATCATAGATAACATAATCAATTATAAGGTCCCTCATGGGCTTAACAACTAGTCGGTCAGATTCCCCTAGAGAGGTAATCCTCCGTAAAGTTTGTGTGTTGTCTGACCCTAATCTAACCCAGGGTACCTGTAGAATAACCCCTGCAAGTAACCTATGTGGTACCTAAGTCAAGAAACTAAGCAACCATAGTATAATTGATGCATAGGAGAATAATCGTAAGTCAAGTCCACCGTATGGGTAGGGTAGCAAAGCCTGAAACCTTGAAAGCACTGCCTCTCACAGAAGTAAGGGAACTAGCAAGATCCCCATATACGAATAGATCCCCAGAAATATATCTAACGCTAAGAAGGTATCAGGGGGATATCCCTTCAGCCAACCTCACACAACCTCATTCTTAACTCTGGTGTAAGCAGAACCTCCTGATATTACTGATTATACAATGTATTTCTTCACTCCCTTAGTCAGACACATATGTTGATTTAATATCCTTGGAGAAGTTTACTCACAAAATCATATTCCAAGGCTCTAAATCCTAAGCTAGTTTGTGTACCTTAGAAAGATAAAATCGTTACTAATCAATTTTAAATTATAGCATTAGTTTTAATGGCCTTTCTTACTCAAAAGGTGCAGTCATTAAACTAGTGATGTTATGAATCAACAAGTAAAATAAATGAATATGAATACAATGCAAAGTCCTAACTTCAATTTCCAATAAATTATATGCTTTTCAAAATGCAATTCTCAATTCAATTCTACGATTCTAAATAAAAATGAAATCTTTCTTTACATGCACTAAGATTAATGATAAAGACTCAAAAGATCAAAATGCCAATCAATGTAAAATGCCTAATATTTTTGTATTTTCAATATAAGAGAATGAAAATACAAGGACTGAATAACAACTTTATATAAATACTCTACCATGTGTAAACAAATATAAATCAATAGGATACAAAGAAGCAAAAAACACAGCCCAATATGCAAGGACAATCAAATGAAAAATATGATGAGAAAGGAACCGCCCAAAAAATCAACCAAAGATAGGTTTCCTTTAATTCAACAGACACTTAATAGTCACCACAAAGACCCAATAAGACTCAACAATCATCAAAATTTACCTAGTAACCATCAAACCCATCAACCAAGAAAAAAAAGGTGATGTACGTGACTATTCAAGGTAAAATCACATATGTACACATCTTGAAGAAGGACAACATGTGTATATGTGTCAAAACACAGCCAACCTAAGGAGAACTCTAAGAAACTCAAACTCAGAGTGAACAAAGGATGTCAAGAAATTATACGACAAGAAACTCAATATAAATGAGAGCAATCTAAGGAAAAAAGAATCCAAAGCCTGAAAAAGAAGATTCTCTCCCTAGTATGGTCACCAATTCTGTTACGAGGAAAATCTCTCTATGGCTAGGGGTAAACCACAACAGATGGAAATGACTGCAGAAATAAAATCTAATCTCAATTATTCTATATAAACAAATATGCTATCAAGACAAGATAAAAGGCCTACCTCATCCAGACGTTCAATGAATTCCACCATTGAGCACTTGACCCAAAGTGATATACCTGCAACTAGTCCTCAACAACCAAGAAACACAAGCATATGGTGATAATATATAATGTTATCACATTAAATATCACAATCCATCAATATCCATAACAAATACGCCCATGGAATAACAATTCAAATATTCACAAGATATTAATTGGATGAGAAAAGAGTGTTTCTATTAAGATGCAATCAATAGAAGTGAATGAGTTACAAACTTCTGTGTCGACACGGTTATGAACCGAGAAACTAAGTTCCTTCAAGATGGGCCTCGACCACTTCAATCCTCCACCAAAGGAAAACTCATATAAGAGAGACAATGAGGTTCTCAATCAATAAGGGAAGATCTTGGGGGTTGAACAATGTGTTCAGACTTAAAGGACAAAGGGATGTAGACTCAATGTGAAGTGAATAATTTCTCCAGAGTAAATTTTCTCTCAAAGTTGAATTCTTATCGTCTTTTCCATAGCTCGGTTTTGTCCCACTTGTATCCTTCAAGTGGAACTAAAGGGTTTATTTGGAACGTTTCCAGTATATGGAAGGCCAAGGATCATAGATCTCATGACGTGACATGGAAACCCGACACCATTTTTTAATTTTGGGCACAAACCTTGATGTACGCGGGTTGTAGTGGTGCAACCTGCATATACGCATGTTGTAATATAGGCATGACGCGTATATGTGGAAAATCATGTTTTTAGCTCTAGGATTTAGAAAAAGGGACTTCAAGTCTGCATAGGGAAATGGAAAAAGGCCCTCTTTGAAGGTTTTCTTAGGGTGAGGCAAATCTTGTTATAACAACCAACCTTCCCTTGCCTGTTAGTCTGCCTTGTCTTTTTATTTTTGAAAAGTCTCAGAGGTGTACGCACCCTGTTTTGGGTCAGCCCATGTACATACTGTTACAGGAGAATCCCCCTGTGGACAAGTGGATTTCCTCCTGGATACTAGACCCCTATGACTAAGACAGAAAAGTGTTATTATGGACACTGACTTTCCTTTTCATGAAGCTAAACTATTCAAAGAAGAAGGAGGAAGAAGAGTAAATACCTTTTACCGACGTTTGTCCTCGCTCTATCCAGGATGATCTTGATATCCAAGTTCTTAAGAAGGTCCTACAATAAAATGAGAAACAACAATGATACTTCCTACTCTACCATGATTAGCTTCATAATGGATCTATGAAAGAAACAAGTTCATGAAACGTACACAAACTTTATAGGAAACATTCCAAGAATAGATTTGTATTAATGAAAACAAAGTGAGATGCTTACAACCATGGATGTAGGTGCAACAGATTCACCAAGCTCTCTTTGTCCAAACCCTTGCTCAAATAATCCACACACAGAATGTTGATGCTTCAATTATATCTCCCTTATGAGATCATAAGTTTGATACTTCACAATGTCTCTCCTTTCACCATGAAGAGGCCTCCTTATATAGGCTTGGAGAGGTCTAAACACTTAATATATTCTTGGGATAAGTTTAGGATTCTTCTCCTTTAGTTGTGGATAATCCCTAAGATCGAGATTTGACCTCGTATCTGAATCCAACCAACTCCAGATATGAAGGGATTCTTCCTTGATTTCCCTCAACAATGCAAAATTCACTCAAAAAAGGCTAGCGCTCCCTCAGAATGGGGCACAGAGAATTGGAACGCTGCCCCAAAAGAGGTCACAAAGTGTTGGCACTCCTTGACAGTGTATAAGGGAGAAATGCCTTCCAAAATTGATTTTTTAGTGGTTTTCTCAGTGGCAAAAGACTTGTACTCTTTGTCAAATGAATTCTCCTCTTCAAAACCAGTATTTTGAGGTGTCTTGTAAGTGTTCTTGATAATGTCGTCTGAGACACAACATAGGCAAGAAGACAGTATGATATTTTTGAAACTTGTGGGAGAAATGCAACACTTGCGACATTCAGTAATGACGACACTAGGCCATCATCACAATGAGTAATTTTGATGTGTAACAGATTGCCCCCCAAAGTGTGAAGTTAGAAGATGAGAACCGATGACTGAAGTACTTTGTAGAATTTTTCAAGAAAGGGTATGGACTTAGAGAACCTAATAGAAGATGCACACAACCATCAAACAAATATTATGACATGTTTCAAACCCAAGGTAGGCATACCTATGCTTGAGTGATAAAGACTTTCAAGGTATGGCTGCCATAAAATACACGGCATATCCATAATTATATTGACAAAAGGGTATAGCCACTGAAGATACAATGTGTATCTATAATCCTATGACCTGAACTGATCGTAGCCACAAAGAATACATAGTGTATCTACGAGACGACAATACATAGTCACGACCAATAAAAAGTGGATCTATGTAATAGTATATGTGTCAACGTTCAAAAGAAACTCTGTTGCAACCTAGGCAAAGTACATATCAAAGTGATGACTCAACCCAAGGTCTTCTTATTGATCTCGATGTAGTATGAATCTAACCATGTGAATAGATGTCCTGATGTCAAACATGGCATAAACCACTTGATTATCGATCAATGAGGTAAAACGTTAACAAGCACGAGGGAAATCACCATTGATGTCAATAATTCCCAAGGTACTCTAGTACATTCCAATGAATGTGAATGGATGATCTGAAGTCAAACATCCATGGAATCATCTGATCAGAGGTCAATGATGTAAACCCATTGTCGAATTTGAGGAGGCCTGCCATTGAGGCATGCAGGTCCCAAGGTACTAACTAGTTTCTAAGTCTAGCTCCTGGATAATGTGCTGAAGTCGACAGGTATAGACTTGTTGAAGGAGGTCCTTGGTGTATCCCCCATCAATGACACAAACCTAGCATAAGGATGTAATTTTTGGATCAAATGAATATGGACTGACATGGGTATTGAAATAGGAATTTGTGATGGTTGAATCTTGAGGTAGATACTTCCCTTGAACACTGAGGCATGAAAACAAAAACTTGACATGGACCAAAAAATTATAATGCAGTGGATACTGTGACTTTTGTTGGGTGACCCAAAGGAGTAAGGAAACTCAAAGGACTGGTTTAGTGCAGAGGTTCAGCGGAAAAATGCGTGCAAAGATAAAATGTCGTGTTCAAGGGCGACTGTAAGAGTTACTGGTAATGTTCTAAAAAATTGCTTGGCTTGCTTCCTTCAATTTTATCCCATCTAGATAGAAGAGTACCTCTTTTTAATTTAAAGAGATCGAGGAGGGTAACACATGCTCAATATAACTCACCTTTTGTAAGTCCCTCTTCCTTTGTTTAATGAACTAGAATAAGTAAGGGTTCAGTCCCATATGGGCCCTTCAATGTATGAGTGTTTAACGAGTCCAGATAAGGTAAAATCGATGGTTTTTCATATTTAGAGAGTCTAAAAATGACTTAAAGACGACTCAAGTGTTGTCCTTTTTCATAATCTTAGTCTCACGAGGCCGAAAAAGAGATAAATTATCACTCAAAAGATGCACTTTCAAACCTTTTAACGAGTGGGAAAGGAAGCAATATCACTCGTCAATATTTTCATGTTTAGGGAGTCTGAAAATAGCTTAAAGACAAATCCAGGGGGTTCCTTTTTCGTGTATCCATGCGGGTCTGAAAAAGAGATAAAAGTTTACTCGGTGCGTTCTTATGTTTTTTGAGCATGAGAAAGAAGTAATACTATGCTCATGAATGTGACAAGATAAAAATGAACAAAACTGCTCTGAAACCTACCAATAATGTAAAAACTACATTCCAGGGTATTAATAAGGCCTCCAAAATATTTTTAAAACCCAAAAATAACTATATCTTAGGCAAAAATGAAATTTATAATAGTAAAAAGGGGTAAAAATATCATTTACCATTTCATTTGTGCAAAGATTTGTAGTAGTGGAGAATTTGTGCTTTGGAGGTGAATCTTGCATTGTTCAGTGTCAGAGATACGGTCAACTATTTTCCTCGTCGCTTGGACCAGGTTGGTGCTCTTATTCTTTTCTTTCATTTGTACTATTCAAATTTCGTTTTAAGGAAATAATTAGGTGCAAAAATTAATGCCCTGGGTTAGTTCAAGCACCCAAAAAGGCTTGACGCTCCTCTAGGAGTAGTGGGGGAGTGTTGTACGATTTTGAAAGTGCCCATGCAATATAATTAACTTGTGCCAACGCTCTGATGTAGTGGTGGAGAGGGTGTTGCCCAAAAACACAAGAAAAATACCTAAAATTCGCCAGTGCTCTCTCAAAACGTGAAGGTGTGCGTTATAATTTTTTGAAGTGCCCTGATGGCTACTGTGGGGCCGTGTTGGCACCCTGATGTGAATATAAAGGGGGCATTGGCCTCATAGACAAAGAAAACAAAATTTTCTTAAAGTTTTTCAATTGCCCAAAACTTGCTGAAAAACATGATTAATGAACTTTGATGGTTGATGATTGCAGGTGACTTCAACAATAATCATGATCAAGTGGAAAGAAAGAGAGCATGAGCTCGATGATGTGGATTCCTTGCAAACACCCCAAACAAGGGACACATTGAGGAATTGCGGTCTCCTCAAGTTCTTCAAAATGCAAAAAATGAAGAAAGATATTCTTCTTCTCGAGCATATGATCGGGCTATGGAACGTCGCAGAACAAGGGTTCCAAATTGGAACACATATTTTCACCATCGAGTTGGAATATGTATACTTCCTGACTGACCTCTCGAAAAGAGGGGCTCCCATAGTTTTATCCGGACAGAGGGCACTTCTGACGTCCGTGGATGAGTACCTGGCAAACCATTGTGTCCCAGGAGCGAGACTAGTGGGAGGTAGCATCACAATCAAAGATATCAGGGATCTACCTCTTCGGTCCATTCTATTTTCCATTACGAGTACAACAGGAAATACCAGATTGCACCTAGTTTCAAGATCACAGGTGGCCTATGTTTTATAGTGTCTAGAGCCAACACTGTTTAACTGGAGTGCAGGGTTCCTTCAGAATGTGAAGGAGCAAATTACAAGATGCAGATCAGGGAAGCATAAGAAGTTTGGGTATGGTTCATTATTGATTTAGTTCTTCTTAGAGTGCATTCCTCAGATGCAACCTCAATTTTCATTAGCAATATGGTCAGTGGGAGAAACACTTATGGAGTGATGGACTAGCCTATCTCCGAGACTAGGCTCAGATTCAGAGTTCAAATTCACCAGTGATTTCTTCGCTTGGTTGAGATGACAATTGATAGTGATAGAAGAATTTCCATATTTCAAAGTGGAATTGCATGGAAGCATGGACTTGGTTCTTCCATAAGGTAAGGATTGGGATGTGTCAGGTAAGAAACCAAAAAATATATTTTCAAGTGTTTTTTTTATATTAAAACTTATATTATTTTTTTTTGGGGGGTGTACATAGAAGAGTTTCTAATGGATGTATTGTTTCATCATGCAGATAGGGGAGCAACACGTCCAACAGAGATACCAACATTGGGGCGCCACGGGTATGCTCAAGTAGTAGTACGGTAGGGGGTCTCCAAGAGGTGGAGACAAACCTCCGTGGTCTTACGGTGGGTATCCGTCCTATTGAGAGGGAGAACGTACCCTTGCACTTGTAGAAACACATAGTGGGAGTCCCTAAGAGTATTAACTCTTTACTAAGATGAGTAGCCTGCATGATGGTGTTCTACTTGGAGCACAATGGGATGCGAGAGGACTAGGACCTCACTGACCTTTTGTATAGTCTTTATGATGATGTTATGGGTAGGAGGACCCAACATATTTCCCTTCTATGTACTCTTTTGATGTAATCAAACATTTTCAGTCACACCATATATATATACATTTCTGAGTTTTTACAATGCCAAATGATTTGCAAATAATGATGTCTTTTATGTGATATGTTTAATTTACATGATGATATGTGATGTGATTTATTTCCTTTATGAAAACTTATCTATGTGCGAGATACCTATCCATGATGTAATTAGCTAACGAATACGAAATGGTATTGAGTTCTCTTGGTATGTGTCTATATTCGATAAAATCAAACATTCGTTCAAGACGACGAACTCATAGGTGGAGACGTAGTAGGATAGGATTGTGAATAGGATAGATTCGATTAAGTTGACAGACCACGAGTTGGGAGTCTAGGTTGACGATCATGCGAGAAACGCCTAGGGAGGAGGCTTCGGTTAAAACTCCGATGACAACGTGATATTATGCCATGTTGTTAGTTGTCAATCCTAAGCAAATACCTCCAGAAATTACCAACTTGTCAGAGTGGTAAATGGCCCAAGCTACAAAAGAAACGTTCTGGGTGTGTCGACTAGTGCCATCCACAAACCCGATAAAGATAGGAAAGGAAGATGTCATCTATGCATGAAAACACAAGACACAATATAAGTGGCCAAGGAAAAAACTTGAGCATGCAAAAGAAAAAGATACATCAAACTAAAAATACAATAGTGTACAAAGCACATATGCTAGATGTTCTATGCATAGTACTTCTTAAGGTAAATCCTGTTCCGGGGCTCACCCAAGGAGATTTTGTCGTAGTCAACTAGCTTGTAGGAACCTCTATGTAAAACATGTTTCATGATGTAAGGACCATGCCATAGAGGTTCTAACTTCCCTGTCCCTAACTTATCATGAGCCTGGTTATAAACGAGGACTAGGTCTCCTTCTGTAAAAGTGTGAGGATGGACAAATTTGTCATATTGATTCTTGATTTGCTTTTGATACATCTTGTTAATGAGAGCGACATCACAACATGTTTCATCGAACCTAGTCAAGTGTAAGAAATTTTATTTTTCAACAGAAGTGTGGGGCAGGAGTTCTACTTTGAGTTTCAGTGAGGGAATTTCACACTCGATTGTTAAAACAACTTTTATGCCATATACTAGCTGGAAGGGAATGAATCCAGTAGCAGTTTTTATTGAGGTCCGATAAGCCCAGAGAGCGGAGAAAAGTTGTAAATGCTAAGATGTATTGTTTTCCCATACCATCCATTGGATCATGGTTTTAAGGACCTTGTTGACAACTTCAACTTGTCCAATAGCTTGAGGATAATACGGGGATGAGTTTTCATGGAGAAAACCCAACTTGGAATGCAACTCACTCATCATATGGTTTTGAAAATGTGAACCATGATCAGTGAAAATGAATTGTGGAACACTAAAGTGAGGTTTCCCCCCAGCATGAGGTTTCCCCCCAAACAGAGGTTTCCCCCCAAATGGAGGTTGCCCCACAAATGGAGGTTTCCCTCCGAAAGGAGGTTGCCCCCCAAATAGAGGTTTCCCTCTAAAAGGAGGTTCCCCCCCAACATGAGGTTGAGTCCCTGGAATTTGGAAACCAGATGTAAATGACTGACCAATGCCACTTAATGGATTAGAGCCACCAAGACTAGTCCCTCTGAGTTGTTTTATAGGTATAGAACTTTCGGGTATAACTTGGGTAGTGTTGACAACAAAATAATTCGGTGCTTTGTATCCAAGGAGAAGTGATGAATAAGGCCTAGATGAAAGTGGTGTACCAATGGGAGCTTGGATAACCACCACATTACTGGTGGGAATAGTCGCAACATGAGGAACCATCGTAGAATGGGCCATCTGGAGAGAACTAGTGGATCTTGGACCAACAAACTGCATGTTCAGACCAACAGATGTTGTGGTTGAAATAACGGTTGTACCAGTAAAATGATATAAAGGTACGGTGTAGGTAACATATGTTTTGGATATTTCAAATATAACAGGTATATCAATACCTATTCCTAATCCGTAAAGGTCTCGCACCGTGCGAAGTGTGTTTCGAACTATGTCAAAAGTCCAAAGGGGGTCTCTGACTTGAGGGCTCGAATGAGACCCGGTCGGAATGTTAGAAGGATCAATGACAACAAGTTCTCTGACTAAATGCAGCTAGAGAAAATGCCTTTCATATCTCGTAGGAATGCGGAAAGCCTCCATAGAATCCGTAAGAATTCAAAAATTTTCTAAAGAGGTGGAAACTTCCTCCTGTGAGGTTATAATGTCATGGACCTCGCTCTATTGAGGATATCCCTCCATGGAATGAGGGGGTAAAGGGGTAGAATCTTCGATATTTTCTGGGGGAAGTCCATGTACCCTACGCGAATGGCGCAGAGGGTTGATGTTGGTGAAAAAAATTCGACGAAAAATATATATGGTCAACTAACAAAAAATAAACAACATGGACTAATCAAATCTAGGAATCAAACCAAGCAAAAAAAACCTTCTCTCGATGATAGTACTAGTTGGTGATGAAATCCAACGTCGCGTGATCAAGTCAAGAAGGGGTTAGGATATGGTGGAACAGTTACGATGGCAACCTGCTTAATGAACTTGTGCCTTAGTGAAAGCTTCCATACAATAATTGTGGATTTACCCTCCAAGGAGCCCAAGTGATTTTGACCAATGTCTATTCCAGGTACAATGAGACTTCCCTTCATCGTCACCTTGTGCAAGTACCTAAATATTATGGCTACTAAGGAAAACAACTCGCAGTCAGCCCCTAGGCAAGTACAATTGACAGTCTAGTTTGAACGTATGATTAGGATAACAAGTCTGAAATCCTTTGAGAGAACTGAGGACAAGTGGACCGGTAGAACTACATAGGACCTCGAATGGATTCGAAGTTCATGAAGCACCGAGACCAAATGAAACTAGTTGAACCTCAAGAAGAACCCTTAATATACAATCTGACTACTAAAAATGGTTGAACCATGGAGGGATAATCTTCATAACTCTCCCGAATGCAACCTCATGCATAACCCTTGTGTGAGAGGGGGATCCCAGAAAGCCTATACGAAAATTAGATTTTCTCTCCCTATCGCAAGATGCTAATGTTTGTTTTGAATACTTTGGAGAGTTGTACTCACAACCTAATCCAAAGTGATAATACTTGTCTAAATGTTGGTGGAATATTCTAAAAATAAAATATTCTAGATCAATTTTAATTAGCGTTAATTTTTTAGCCGTTCTTTACTCAAGGGTGTATGAAAGTGAAATTGATGGTAGTATGACTCAATCCCCAAAAAATGCATAAGAAATGATAAGTAGTCTTTTATTTCAATGAATGCCTATTTAAGGAAAAGAGAAGAATGTTCTTTTCACTGTCAAACACTAAGATGCAAAATCCTCAATCAATTGTTTCTCAATCAAATCCAATATAACGCTAAAGATTTCATAAAATTCCTTTCTAATATCCAAAAACAATCATAAAAAATGTATCCTTTTTCTTTATGTGTGAATGATAATCAATCTGATGTAAAGCTTCCTATGTCATTCATACTTTAAGATCAACGAGATTCAGACAATCAGAAGCAAGTTTCACACAAACAAAAACACACTCTCGTCGTGATTTAAACAAGAAAGACAAAGATAACAAAACTTGCAAAAAGAAAACCAAAAACTCAAAAAGAAGGAAAAAGGCTTGGGCAAGATGAACTCAACGATCAAATGGGATGGTGCAAAGACCTTTGAATTCCCTCACAAAAGCTTTCACTCGGTTAGATAAATGAGAGGAAAACAATAATTTAACTCTAAATCATCAAAGACAAAGAGTGACTTCAAGGTAAGGAAAAAATATCAAAATTCCAAACAAAAGGTGATCAATCCTTAGAAAGTAAGGTGTTAAAGGCCAAGACAAATATGTACTAAGGTTGTAAGGACTCTGAGTAAGTGCCAAAAGAAAGAAATGAACTCAGAGAATGCAACCCTAGAATATTTTTCACAGAAAAGGGGCAACATTTTGGTGTAAAGGGAACCCAGGCGTTCCAACGCTCTGTGTAAGACCAGAAGGGAGAACCAACACTCTGGTAGAAGAGGCAGGGGTGCGCTGGCCACTAAAAATTCAGAAAAATGCCTAGAAAATCAAAATTTCAAACAAAATCAGACAATCAGAGTGAATATGATGAAATAAAGAGCCAATCGACAGATCTAAGAATCAAAGACACGGTATGGATAAGGTAAAATAATGAGAAAAGGCCAATACAATACCTAGGAAAGGAAACATAAATCAAGGTCCCTCCCCAGTGGAGTCGCCAATTTCTTCTATAGGAGAATCCCCCTGCGGACAAGTGGATTTCCTCTTGGATACTAGACACATATGACCAAGAAAGAAAAGTGTTATTGTGGACTTTGACTTTCCTTTTCATGAAGCTAAACTATTCAAAGAAAAAGGAGGAAGAAGGGTAAATAACTTTTACCAACATTTGTCCTCGCTTGATCTAGGTTGATATTGATCTCCAAGTTCTTTAGAAGGTCTTTCAATACAATGAGAAAAAACAATGATACTTCCTAATCTACCATGATTAGTTTCATAATGGATCTATGAAAGAAAAAAGTTCATGAAACGTACACAAACTTTAAAGGAAATAGGCCAAGCATAGATTTGTATTAATGAAAATAAAGTGAGATGCTTACAACCATGGATGTAGCTGTAGAAACCTCACCAAGATCTCTTTGTCCAAACCCTTTCTCAAATAATCCACACACAAAATGTCGATGCTTCAATGATATCTCCCTTGTGAGATCATAAGTTTGATACTTCACAATGTCTCTCACCATGAGGAGGCCTCCTTATATAGGCTTGGAGAGGTATAACCACTTAAGAAATTCTTGGGATAAGTTGAGGATTCTTCTCCTTTAGTTGTGGATCTTCCCTAAGATCGAGCCTTGACCTCAGATCTGAATCCAATCAACTCCAGATATGAAGGGATTCTTCCCTGATTTCTCTCAACAATCCAAAAATTCTCTCAAAAAAGGCCAGCACTCCCTCAGAATGGGGAATAGAGCATTGGAACGCTCCCCCAAAAGAGGTCACAGAGAATTGGCACTCCCTGACAGTGTATAGGGTAGTGCTGCCTTCCAAAATTGATTTTTTAGTGGTTTTCTCAATGGGAAAAGACTTGTACTCTTTGTCAAATGACTTCTCCTCTTAAAAACCAGTATTTTGAGGTGTCTTGTAAGTGTTCTTGATAATGTCATCCTAGACACAACATAGGCAAGATGAAAGTATGTTATTTGCAACACTTGTGGGAGAAATGCGACACTTGCGACATTCGATAATGACGACACTAGGCCATCATCGCAATGAGTAATTTTTATGTGTAACACATACGTGCTCTACATAGTAGACAACCTGCGTACATATGCAGGATGTTGATGCAACAACCCGTGTCTCTATGTCTTGAAAGTGTGTTTTTTTTAACGAAGAGAGAGTTTGTCTCTTTCCTAATAGAAGTTCATACTTTTTAGGAACTTCTTGAACAGGTTAGAGTCTCTGTCTTTAGCCATAGCTTGGGTTAAAGTTTCAGTTAACTTGTTCCTTAGTTTTCTTTTGTTTGCCTTAAAAGGTTTAGAGCGAGCTATCAAGTTTTAGATCCTCCTTTTGGTTTCTTGGTTGAATCCCTGTGATCCATAGTTGGCTTAGGGTCTTTATCAATCTTGTTTGCAGTTTTCTTGTTATTCCAATTTCTTTCTTTGAAAAATGAAAAAAAGTTCTTACTTCAGTTTTTCTTGTTAAGGCAGTTCGAAAAATAAAATAAAAAAATAATTTATTTTCTTGCATTTAGTTTGGTAAAGTAGTCAAGGTTGTTTGCAGAAGAAAAAGAGTCTTCATTTCAAAGTTTTTTTCGATTTCCTAAAACACAAGTAGTTTTTCTTAGTCGAACGAAAGAAAGTTTTAGGATTTCTCATTTACAAGATCTTGAAATATTGATTAGAAAAGTTGAATTTTACAAAGAGTCTTTACACGCTTTTCTTTAATTTTGAAGTATCTTTTTCTTTCAAATACTTTAAATTTCTCTTCCTTATTTGTCTCTTCATAACACCATTAGTTTCAATACCAAACCCTTTGTGTAAATCAAGACTTAAAATTAACGCTTAACTTGAAATATATTAGAGTTTCTATTTGTAGGGTTCACCGACTAGTTTAGGGTTTTAGGGCCTTGAATTAGGTGTGAAAAGGAAACTCTTCAAGGCCACTTTAAAACAAACATTGGAGTCTGAGATAGGGAGTGTCTTAAGTCTAGTGTTGTAAGATTTATCTGGGATCCCCCTCTAACACAAGGGATAAACACGAGGTCGCGTGAGGAAAGGCAGAGGAGATAACCCATCCAAAGCCGGACTAAACGTAGTGGGGATTGTATATTGAGGGTCTTTCTCGGGAAAAATATTGATTTCATTTCCCTACAAAGATTTGTGGACCTCGAATCTATTCGAGATCTTCAGTTTTCTTTTTAACCAATTTATTTCTGCACCCTTGAAGGGATTCATACTTGTTATCCTTCTCATTACAATCTGCCCGACTGTCGATTGTACCTTCCTAGTGACTGACTGCGAGTTGGAAACCTAGTTGCCCATATTTTATGAACTTACACAGTTGAATGGGGGGTATACCACGGTACCTGGGGTGGGCTTCAGATTGTTCTTCATAGAGTATACCCAGAGGGTGATTCCATGTTCGAGTTTCACTTACACTAGTTAGTTTCTCAAGTGTCGATTGGCGTAACCATCCTTCCCACTAGTTAGTAGATTGCTAGTCAAGCCTTACTGTGTCATTTGATCATTTCACAAAGTGGAAGATCAAAAAATCCATTGGTCGCAAAGGATTCAGGGCCTATTTCCGATTACTTTGGATCCACCTCCGCCACTGTTGAGGCAAAGACTTGATCAAGAAGGGTCATTCAAAGTTACTAGGCCGTAGAAAATTGTGCCTGAACCCGCTCCGAGAGGAGACTTTCTGGTTCCAGAGGAATCCATCATTTCTGAACTTGAGACTTAAGGTTTCAGGACAACAAATCCTTTTATTATTGGCTTTTCGACACCGATGTTGATTCATATTGTCCCCCCCCGAGGTGAAATATTTTGAGCGCAAACAATTTCTACGAGCAGCAATGGAAGCGAATTCTGCTACTTCGTCCGGGAGTCCCCATACTCCCATTACAGATACTAATGGAGGGGGTATCCTACCTCCTTCCCCACCTTCTCCAGTCAGGACCTCAGTTTTCTTGAATATCATGACTATGAGAAGTGGTTTGATACCTTTAGTAGCTTCAACCATTGTTCTATTTACTCAGAAAGGCACTCCTTTCTCATATGGGATAACTGGATTTGATATGAACTCGGTCCTTACTTATTCTACCTTCCAGACCATGGGTCTGGGGGTAGGGAGCTCAAAATCTCCCTTGCAAGGGTCAATTGCGGGGACTCCTACCCCTTTTAATTCCATTCCTTACGGTGGTTTTCATATACCTCCTCGTTCCCCTTCACTCGGCGACGCTTTTCAGTAGCCAATTAGGCCTAATGCTAATTATATCTTGTTTGGTGGAGGCAGTTTAGGACCTTCCTCTTACACAACGTTGGTGGGATATATGTCATTCTCTTTGTTTGGTGCATTTGGGAACAATGATTTTTCTTCGGCCTCTTTCTCGACTGGGGGAAACCCCATCTTTGGTCAATAGAACCCAGTGCAAGGTACCAATCCTTCATAGGGAACGACGATTGGAGTATATTCCACACATGGTATTTGTAATCCTTGGAAGGAATCATTTCCCTCGCAAGGAACGTTGGTTGGGGGTAACCCCTTCCATAATCAATGGAACCCTGGGAAAGGATCTGTACCCATGCCCATCAGATCAGTTGAGGGCATCCCTTTCCAAGGTCGTTGGAACACAACACAGGGAGTAATCCCTGTGAAAGCTATGTCGTCCAATTTACGGAGTCAACCGATGACGCCTCAACATACACAAGTTTCTTTTGCTGGTCAAGGCCACAGTTTCTACCAAAAACATAGCCAACAATCCAAATTTTCCTGTCAAGCTGGTGCCAGTCAAAATCTAGGGCCCTCTTTTTCTATATATAATTCACAACTGAAACTACCCTTTCTAGAAACTCTACATTTTCCAGACTTGTTGAGATTACTGAATGACCTCATCTATCATGATCCGCATTGCCCCCCCAGGCTGACCAAGTTGCCTTCATATATTCTTAAATTTGAGGGAAATCCTGGTGAATATCCAGGTGATCGTGTGACTACCTTTCACTTATGGTTCTCGTCAAACTCACTGAAAGACGACTCTATTCAGTTGTGCCTTTTTCAATGCACTCTTATAGGGGATGATGTGAAGTGGTATATTGAGCTCGATGGCTCAAGGTACTCTTACTTTAATGACTTGGAGATGGTCTTCTTGAATCATTTCCAGTTACCCGCGAGATATGATTTCGGCACCGAACTGTTGGCCAACTTCAAGAAAAACAAGGCCGACCACATCTCTGATCATATATGAGAATGGAAGCGAAGAAATATCTTGATTAAGGTCAAGGTCCCTCCTGATTTCTTACTTGAGTGGTTCTTGAAGTCTTTGGTTACCTGTATATTCAAGGATGTATCAACTTCCAAGGTGTTTTCAGAAGAGGAAGCTATTATGAGAGCCCAACAACTAGAACGAATCTACTCTCAGTATGGCATGCTCTACGATATATTTCCATATGCACCATGGTATACTCTCGATAATGCCAAACAAAAGTATAGGCCCCACACTGATGACATTGTGGGATCAGCACAAAGAAATTCCACAGATCTATTGTCAAATCAATTGCAACAATTATGGATACATCAGACTGTGGCCATATAGACTCCTAGTTTGACTGTCCCCCCTACCCAGACATTAGATGTACGCAATGTGTAGTTGAAAAATCCCAAGGCCAACCAACAGAAAAAGAGAAATAAGAAACAAAAAAATAAGAAGGGTAAAGGGGATAAAAAGGCTCCCAATAATGTTGACAAGGGAAAAATGGAGAAGAATAAGTTGAAGTATCTTGTAATATTTGCACAAAAGACCACCCAAATCACTTATGCCCTCGGCTTGTAGAATCCCAAAAGCTGTTAGCGTATAAACAACCTGTTGTGTTGACAAACACTTTTCCACAAGGGAAAACTATGGCTCAGAATTCCACATCCACAAGCAAGACAAGGGGCAGTCATGGACCCCCCGCACCTACCAATAATAAGCTGACCACGAAAATTTACATGATGAATGTCGATGTTGATTTATCGACCAGGACTCATGACTACAAAATTCCAGAATCTGTCCAGAAGGGAAAGGAGGCCACTAAACTATTGATTTCTCTCCAAATTGAGAAGTTGGTGGGAAAAACAATG
Source organism: Picea sitchensis (assembly GCA_010110895.2). Classification (NCBI taxonomy): domain Eukaryota; kingdom Viridiplantae; phylum Streptophyta; class Pinopsida; order Pinales; family Pinaceae; genus Picea; species Picea sitchensis. The sequence goes on from SNQJ01S0018266.1 coordinate 294,708, forward strand.
AATTTCATCCCTAAAGGTGCGCTTAAGAATGCTTCTCATAATCCAAATGTGAGGGCCACTCATAACTACTCCATCATGGAGGATCTGGCATAGACCCCTTGTGTGATGTATTCTGTGGAGTGTTATAACCCTAATTTACACCAGACATGCTTACTTGGTATTAGGCCATATTAAATTCATTCTTTGCCAAAACACTATTGAACAACTCTTCTTAAAAACCCCTTTTATAAAGTCCCATGCACCCTGTCCATTACTGCACGCGTGTACATGCTAGCTGACCCAAGACAGCCTGTGTGTACCTATAAAAGCACGAAAAAAGAAAAGTTGGTGACGGAACACACAACTTTGGGTAAGTTAACTAAACCTTTCGGCCATGCATGGTCAGTCACTCAACCAAATACCTAGCTTCTTCTAGCCTATAAAAGAAGGGTTAGGGGTCCCATTTGGAAGAGGAGAATCATAGTAAAGAAACTATACCCGATTGAGCATTCCCTTTGTCCCAACCTTTAGCCATCCTTGTGAAAAGAGAAGTATAGAGCAAAGAAGTTGGAGGACAATTGAAGAGGAGCCCAGGACCAGGTTCATGGAGCAGTGGTTGGCTTCATCATTGTAATTTTCTTTAGTAAAGTTAATAATAAAGAAGTACTTTTCCCATCCCACCATATGAGGTTTTCATTGTTTATTGCGTACATGTTGATTAAATATCTAACCCATTAATTTGTAGATCAAATGCATGTGGATTTCTTTGTTTGTCTTGTGTGAATGCAGGTCAGCCTTGGGAGGAGATTTTTAGTCAAAGAGCGACCAAGAATGAAGAAGGATCGATATCAAACGCCTGAAATAAGGTATGTTCACTTGATCTTCTTAACTATGTGTTTGCTTAAGAATAATGGGGTTTAGGTTCAGGATGGCGGTAGAAAGTAGGAATCTTTAGGTCTTTTCTGCATGCATGATAAAAACCTAAGTGTTAGCCTGTAGAGGGATTTCCCACTCACAATAGTTCAAGAAGATGATTTGTTCTCAGAATATGTGATTTATTACCTGAGTCGAGACCTAGTCGGACCAGAACTCAATTATTCTCATATCGAAAAACTTGCGTTGGCAGCAGTCCATGATGTTCAACGGTTTCGTCATTATGTTATGTTTTGCAAGACCACCATCATTTCTGTTGTGAATCTGTTTCAATACATGTTGAAACGATGGGTAATAGGCAGAAATATTAGTATATGGATAGTCGTCCTCTAGGAATTTGACTTAGATTTCGTTTCAATGAAATCCAAAAAGTCACTGGTCTTCACAGAACTTATTTTGGAACTTCCGGTTGAGTCAGGTGATGTTGTGCCCGAAGAGTCGCCTATCAGAGGAGATATTTTTTTGATCACATATTTGGATCCCTAGTACGGAGATACAATTATCTATCTCTAGACTTTGAAGTGCCCCACCTCTGCTTCTCATGATGAGCATCGCTGTATACGCCATCAGGCAAAGAATTATCTCATACTCAATGATATGTTGTATCGAAGAGGTGTAGACTGCATCCTGCGCTGATGTCTCACTCACGAAGAAGCAGTTATCATGCTTAACGATTGCCATACCGGAGCATGTGGCGGTCATTTTTCTAGGTTGGCAACAACCCAAAATATTTTACGAGCAGTTTACTTCTGGCCGACACTAATCAAAGATTGTATCAAATTGGTCAAGAAGTGCTACCCGTGTCAGATCTTCTCTCGGAAGATGAGGGCACATCCTGATCCCATGTTTCCTATCTTCACAGTTGGTCCCTTCACCAAGTGGGGGATTTATTACACTACATGCAACCCTCCTTCAGCAAGGGGGCACCATTATATCATTGTAGCCGTAGACTACTTCATGAAGTGGGTTGAATCTATGCCAATGTTTAAATATGATGGAGAGACTGCAACTCTCTTTTTATTCAACCATATAATAGCAAGGTTTGGCCTCCCGAGAGAGATTGTCATTGACCATGGAAGTCACATTCAAAACTAGATGATGACCGAGTTAACATCAAATCTTGGGTTGCGGCAAGAACATTCGTCACCTTACTACCCCCAAGCAATTGGTCAAGTGGAAGTTGTAAATAAATCTCTTAAGACCATCCTACAACGAACGATCAACTCAACCAAGTCAAATTGGCATTTGATGTTATACTCGGAATTATGGGCTTACTGAACATCTGTTAAGAATGCAACTGATTTCTCACCTTTTCAACTCATTTACGAGCTGGAAGTAGTCTTTCCTGTCAAATGTCAGATCCCGTCCCTAAAGTTGGCAGTACAGTTATTGCTAGACACTTGTCCACTTGAAGAATAATTATTATACCTTGAGCGACTCAATGAGCAATGTCGTGATGCAGCCTTGGCCAACAAGGCTCACAAACATAAATTCAAGTGTCAGTATGATTGGTCCATTCATCCTTGAATTTTCTCTAAAAGCGACCTTGTCCTATTCTATGACCAAGATAAGGACCCCCTGGGGGTAGGAAAATTCAAACCCATGTGGTTCAGACCTTTCATCATAAAAGAGGTTCTAAAAAAGGGTGCTTATCATCTGGTTGACTTTGAGGGAAATTATTTGGCGGAGCCTATAAATGGGCTCTACCTCAATAAGTATTACTCATAAGTAGGTCACCTTGGGTAACTTTTTGTAACATATGTATAGTCTTTGTACTATTACTTTCTAGTTTCTTTTAGTATTATGGACGTGTCATTTTTTATGTTATCTTTTTTTACTGTGACAGATGTCAAGTGAATCAAAGGTGTTCATTGGGTACGCAGACGGTGCTAGCCGACACACTCGGAGGCTTGCCTCCATAGCTTGGGAAATTTTTACACCTCGAGGCCAGTTATTATCTTCCAGAGGTACATGCTTAGGTGACACCACAAAAAATGTCGCCGAGTACAGTGCAATTATTGAGTTGCTTCGTGACACCCTGTCATTCGGTATCTCTCATCTCCGAGTCTATTTAGACACTCAATTGGTTGTGTCTCAGTTAAATAGAGTCTATCGTGTTCACGATCCGAATTTACACTGATGATTCCTTAGGGTATGTCTCTTAGAAAGAAGCTTTGATTATATTACATATTTTCATTTTCCTAGGAGATTAAACCAAATTACAGATACTCTAGCTAATCAAATTTTAGACTGGCATCTCGCACACATATAAAAATACATACACATAAACATGTAAATACATTTTTAAAGGAAAATATGATCCATAAGACACAAAAAGACATAAAAATCCATATATAATATCATAATCATCAGAGTACATAGGTGGATGCAAGCTTCTCAAAAGTATGACCAGTAACGAGTCATGGGGCTTATGCCCTCAAAAAATATATACAAGTAGTGCTCTCGGCATGTGAAAAGTCTAGACTAACTAAGGTCAGGGCCTGTGGGCCCTGTTGTAATGATCAACAGCGTTTTCCAAACGTCAAAACAGTCGGACCCACATCTGTGGTGTCCCCACTACATGAGGCTACATAGATGGTGGAAAATCCTTAATCTCTGCCATAGGGACTGTGTGGGTGAGCGAAGTAAAGTTTCACTCTTCTCTTCTCAAAACCCTCTCGGCCTCACCGACTGGAAGCTCTCCTGCTGCTGTTGGTCCCCCTACGGCGGTAGGTGCGGCCCCTAGCCAAGGACGATGCTTGTTCCTCGTGTAATCCACAGGTCGCACTGGTCCCACATTTGCACATAATAGACACATATCTGTCAAATACTCTGGTATAAAAAAAATGATATATAAAAAAAAAA
>SNQJ01S0018266.1:300159-310276 GCA_010110895.2 Picea sitchensis
TGCCAGACAATTCTCTACTAGAAGAGCGGTTATTATACCTAGAGTGGCTCAATGAGTAGCATCATGATGTGGCCCTGGCCAAAGAGGCTCACAAAAAAAAATTCAAGTGTCAGTATGATCGGTCCGTTCATCCTTGGATTTTCTCTTAAGGTGATCTTGTCCTGGTCTATGACCAAGATAAGGACTCCCCAGGGGCAGGCAAATTCAAACCCATGTGGTTCATACCTTTCATCATAAAAGAGATTCTAAAAAAGGGATCTTATCGTCTAGTATACTTTGAGGGAAATGCTTTGGCGGAGCCTAGAAATGGGATCTACCTCAAGAAGTATTACTCATAGGTAGGTAACCTTGGGTAACTTTTTGTAACATATGTATAGTCTTTGTACTATTACTTTATGGTTTCTTTTGGTTTTATGGACGTGTCGTTTTTTATGTTATCTTTTGTCACAGTGGAAAATGTCAAGTGAATCAAAGTTTTTTCGTTGGGTATGCAGACGATGCTAGATGGCACACTCAAAGGCTTGCCTCCGCAACTTGGGTGATTTTTACACTTCAGGGCTAGTTATTATCTTCAGGAGGTATATGTTTAGGCGACACCACAAACAATGTCACCGAATACAGTGTAGTTATTGAGTTTCTTTGTGACGCCTTGTCATTTGGTATCTCTCATCTCCGGGTCTATTTAGATGCTCAACTGGTTGTGTCTCAGTTAAATAGAGTCTACGATGTTCATGATCCGACTTTACACCGACGATTCCTTAGGGTACGTCTCTTAGAATGAATCTTTGATTATATTACATATTTTCATGTTCCTAGGAGATTAAACCAAGTTATAGATACTCTAGCTAATCAAATCTTAGACTGGCATCTCGCACACATATAAAAAACATACACATGAACATGTAAATACATTTTTAAAGGAAAATATGATCCATAAGACATAAAAATCCATATATTAATCATCATAGTACATAGGTGGACACAAGCCCCTAAAAAATATGACCAGTAACGAGTCACAGGGCTTATGCCCTCAAATAATATATACAAGTAGTGCTCTCGGCACGTGAAAAGTCTAGACTAACTAAGGTCAGGGCCTGTGGGCCCTGTTGTAATGATCAATAGCGTTTTCCAAGTGCCAAAATGGTCAGACCCACGTCCGTGGTGCCCCCACTACATGAGGCTGCATAGATGGTGGCAGATCCTCAATCTCTGCCATGGGGACTATGCAAGTGAGCGAGGTAAAATTTCACTCAACTCGTCGCAAAACCCTCTCAGCCTCACCGACTAGAAGCTCTCCTACTGCTGCTGGTCCCCCTTGTGGCGGTGGGTGCGGCCCCTAGCTAATGATGACGCCTTTTTCTCGCATGATCCACAGGTTGCATTAGTCCCACATCTACACATAATAGACACATATATGTCAAATACTCTAGTACAAAAAAATGATATATATAAAAAACAACATAAAAATTACATATGTTTCACAAAAAAAAAATGATGCAAACTTACCCATCTCTCCTCGCTCCTTTCCAGGAGGTACCGGTATCTCAGGGTCTCTCGAGAAATCAATCCCAGCATAAGGGTAATCCTATATGACTGGGATCTGTTGCGATAACCAAGAAAAAAAGTTATCATCAAAAGACTCATTGGTCCTTCCTCCCCCCTGTCGTGGTAGTAACATTGCCCATCTGCATATCGCAGGAAGAGAAGCCTGATGTCCCTGTACCACCTCTCGAGGACTGAAACTGGGCACTCTTTCAAAGAAGAAAGAGAAAATAATGGTTCCAAACCCAAAGTTCCTCTGAGTCTGCGAACGACATTTTTCCAGCTGTCTCTTCATATAGTCCAACAATGTGGTGCTCCAATCAAAGATCTGTGCATTCAAGCACTGAACTACACAGCTCATCTGTGCACGGGAAGCCTGATGCAAAGTGACAGACCCTGTAATCCGCTCGATAAGAAACACTATAGCCTGCAGGGCTAAGTCAAAGATATTACTCATCGGCACTTGCGAGTTCATCCTGTCTGTACCTGCCTCACAATAGAGTCCAATCAACTCTGATATGTTATGAGGCCTCGAGGGAAACGTACGGAAGTTTACTGGTTCCCCTTGTCGAGAGAGGCCAGTCAAAAAGTATATGTCCTCGGTCGTTGGCACCAGCGACTGCTCCTCCAGCATAAAGGCCTCTACGTCGGGATGCCAATAATAAACCAAGGGATTCAATAGCCTAGGTTGTGCTTGCATAAAAGGACATAGGAAGAATTTTAGCAACCCACATTGCATTAAGGCAACAACAACATTGAGGTCTTCCCCGACCAATGCACTAATCTCCTCATACTCTCTTTCCCTCCAGTGAACAAACATCTTGCAAAAAACCAAGTTCAAGAGGGTTAACCCTTTCTTTTTAAATTTTTTTCCATTAAATAAAAGGTCCAAGCGCTCTCTAATGATGACAGTTGTGTGTACACGCGTGCAGTTTTTACTCAGCCCGACTGTACACATGGCCTGTCATTGGACAACCCGCATGGACCTAGAGCTGACCTTTTGAGGGTCGAAGCCACCCCAAAACATGAAATTAAATGCATAAAGAAAGATTTAATTTGCAAGAGGAGAGAGTTTATACTTACTTGGTCCAAACAGATGGTCATTTCGTCCACCGAAGCTCCCAGAATCAATTCTTTTCACAAAGGGGCAGTTTTGGATTTTAGTCAATTTCTGAATTAACAATGGTGATAATGAGTTGCTAGCTTCTATTTATAGAGGCTTTTGGCCCTTTTTTATCAATTTTCGGCCCCTTTTGTCATTTTTTCTAAACTGAAACTCATTTAAGATGGTTCAGGAATTTTCTCAGGATGATCACGGGAAATATTACTTTGGGTATTTGGAAATTTTTTTGAGAGTTGGGGAATTTTGAAGGTCCTTTGGTAAAAGGTCAATTTCTTCGACTCGTTGCATTTAAGTCAGGATTCCACCTCCACTTTTTGCATCTCAATGTCTTTTCCACTTTTCCATAGGATTGATCCCACCGAGTTGTGACACAAAACCCTCATCACTACTTTAGAAGTGTCGTAATTTGGTGGTAGAGCCTACCATAACATGGATTCCCTAGGTAGATCCTGGTTGCATGACGGTGTCCATGCTGTTACTAACGACTATAGGCTCGAGATTCCTCTTTAGGTTTTCCCCTGATTACGATTTTGAGCCTCATTTGCATGATTCCTTATCACTCTTGACCTCACCCTTGGGACTCCCAAAATATAACAGGTCTTCTTTTAAGCCCTTTTCAGACCCTCTAAACATGAAAAGATTGTCGAGCAATCTTGTGGCCTTTCACACTCGTTAAATTGAAATTTGAAGTCACGTCTATCCGGCGGTAGTTTACCCCTTTTTCGGTCCGGACGGTCAACTATACGAAAAACGGTATACTCTAGAGGCTTCGGATCTCTAGAAAAGTATTCTCAGGTATAATTTTAACCCTTTTTCGGGCCCGAGGGACTAAATTTACGAAAAAGGAACCCCCACGGAGTCCATAGTTAAGCTCTTTTCAGACTCCCTAAAATTGAAAAGATCGTCGAGNCAGAACCCTTGCCATCGTGGAGAATGTTTTCTTCGGAGATGACTGTTCCCTCGGAGAGATTCAAATCTACACAGATCTATTTAAACAATTCTGTGATGTTTTTGCCTAGTCTTACGAGGAAATGCCAGACATCGATCCAAAAATAGTCGAACATGAAATCACAACTTATCCATATGCCAAGCCTGTTTGGCTGAAGCTTCATCTAGTTAATCCCAGGAAAGAAAAAACCATTAAGGTTGAAGTTGAGAAACTTCTAAAAGCCGGTTTTATCTATCCTATCCATTTGACCCAATGGGTCTCAAATCCTGTGCTGGTCAATAAGAAATAGGGAACGATTCGTGTATGTACGAACTTCCGTGATTTAAAAAAGGCTCGTCCAAAAGATAATTTTCCCACACCATTCATTGACCGGATAATTGATGAATGTGCAGGTTGCGAGGCCTTCTCTTTCATGGACAGTTTTTCAGGATATAATCAAATACAAATCAAACCCGAAGACCAACACAAAACGACATTCATTTGTCCATGGGGTACATTCGCATATCGTAAGATGCCCTTTGGTGTTAAAAATGCTGGAGGGACATTTTAGTGGGCCATGTCTTTTTCTTTCCATGATCTCAAGCATATAGTTGAGGCCTATTTAGATGATTTAGCATCTCGATCTCGCAAGAGAATGGATTATCCCACACACCTCCGATTTATCTTTGAGCAATGTCGCTACTTCCGTATTCGCTTGAATCCAAACAAGTGCAACTTTTGCATAACATCAGGATGTTTGTTAGGTTTCATAGTGTCAACAATAGGGATCATGGTCGATCCTCTCAAGGTTGAGGCAATAATTCAGTTTCCCCCCCCGCGCACAACCCTTCAACTTCAGAGTCTACAGGGCAAGGTGAATTTTTTAAGGCGTTTCATCGCTAACTATGCCGAAATCACAAAGGTCTTTATGCGCTTACTGAAGAAAGACATTCCTTTTTATTGGGACGATGCCGCTCAATTCTCTTTCGAAGCATTGAAACATGCCCTCACAACTGCCCCTCTGCTTCGGCCACCTAACTATGACAAGGATTTCTTATTATACCTGGATGCAACAGAGTCAACCATCAACATGGTCTTAGTTCAGAAAGACGATTTTTTCTCAGAATATGTGATCTATTACCTGAGCCAAGGCCTAGTCAGACCGGAACTCAATTATTCTCATATCGAAAAACTTGCGTTGGCAACAGTCCATGTTGTTCAACGGTTCCATCATTATGTTATGTTTCGCAAGACCACCGTCATTGCCATTGTGAATCCATTTCAATACATATTGACACGACAGGTAATAGGCGGAAAGATCAGTAGATGGATAGTCATCCTCCAGAAATTTGACTTAGATTTCATTTCAGCGAAATCCAAAAAGTCACTGGTCTTCGTAGAACTTATTTTGGAACTTCCGGTTGAGTCAGGTGATGCGCCCGAGGAGTCTCCTATCAGAGGAGATATGTTTTTGATCACATCTTCGGATCCCTGGTATAGAGATATACTTATCTATCGCCAGACTTTGAAGTGCCCCACCTCAGCTTCTCGTGATGAGCGTCACCATATACACCATCAGGCTAAGAATTATCTCATACTCGATGATACGTTGTATCGAAGAGGTGTAGACTACATCCTGCGCTAATGTCTCACTCACGAAGAAGAAGTTATCGTGCTTAACGATTGCCATACCGAAGCATGTGGTGGTCATTTGTTTGGGTTGGCAACAACCCAAAGTATTTTACAAGTAGGTTAGTTCTGGCCGACACTAATCAAATATTGTATCGAATCGGTCAAGAACTACCACCCGTGTCAGATCTTCTCTCGGAAGATGAGGGCACATCCCGCTCCCATGTTTCCTATCATCACAGTTGGTCCCTTCACCAAGTGGGGGATTGATTACAATACATGCAACCCTCCTTCAGCAAGGGGGCACTGTTATATCATTGTAGCCGTAGACTACTTCACGAAGTGGGTCGAAGCTATGGCAACGTTTAAAGATGATGGAGAGACCACGGATCTCTTTTTATTCAACCAGATAATAGCAAGGTTTGGAATCCCAAGAGAGATTGTCACTGACCATGGAAGTCACTTTCAGAACTAGATGATGATCGAGTTAATATCCAAGCTTGGGTTGCAGCAAGAACATTCGTCACCCTACTACCCCCAAGAAAATGGTCAGGTGGAAGCTGTAAATAAATCTCTTAAGACCATCCTACAGTGAACGATCAACTCAGCCAAGTCAAATTGGCATTTGATGTTAAAATCGACATTATGGGCTTACCAAACATCTGTTAAGACTGCAATCAGTTTCTCACCTTTTCAACTCATTTATGGGTTGGAAGTAGTCTTTCCTATCGAATGTCAGATCCCATCCCTAAAGTTGGCAGTACAGTTATTGCCAGACATTTCTCCACTTGAAGAATGGTTATTATACCTTGAGCGGCTCAATGAGCAACGTCGTGATGCGGCCCTGGCCAACGAGGCTCACAAACATAAATTCAAGTGTCATTATGATCGGTTCATTCGTCCTCGAATTTTCTCTGAAGGCGACCTTGTCCTGGTTTATGACCAAGATAAGGACCCCCTGGGGGTAGGAAAATTCAAACCCATGTGGTTCAGACCTTTCATCATAAATGAGGTTCTAAAAAAGGGCACTTATCATCTGGTTGAATTAGAGGGAAATGCTTTGGTGAAGCCTAGAAATGGGCTCTACCTCAAGAACTATTACTCATAGGTAGGTCACCTTGGGTAACTTTTTGTAACATATGTATAGTCTTTGTACAATTACTTTCTAGTTTCTTTTAGTATTATGGATGTGTCATTTTTTATGTTATCTTTTGTCACTGTGGCAGATGTCAAGTGAATCAGAGGTATTCATTGGGTATGCAGATGGTGCTAGCCGGCACACTCGGAGGCTTGCCTCCGCAACTTGGGTAATTTTTTCACTTCGAGGCCAGTTATTATCTTTTGGAGGTATATGCTTAGGTGACACCACAAACAATGTCACTGAGTACAGTGCAGTTATTGAGTTGCTTCGTGACACCTTGTCATTTAGTATCTCTCATCTTTGGGTCTATTTAGATGATAAGCTGGTTGTGTCTCAGTTAAATAGAGTGTACCGTGTTCATGATTCGAATTTACACCGAAGATTCCTTAGGGTACGTCTCTTAGAATGAATATTTGATTATATTACAGATTTGCATGTTCCTAGGAGATTAAACCAAATTATAGATACTCTAGCTAATCAAATTTTAGACTGGCAACTCGCTCACATATAAAAATACATACACATAAACATTTAAATACATTTTTAAAGGCAAATACGATCCATAAGACACAAAAGACATAAAAATCCATATATAATATCATAATCATCAGAGTACATAGGTGGACGCAAGCGCCTCAAAAGTATGACCAATAATGAGTCATGGGGCTTATGCCCTCAAAAAATATATACAAGTAGTGCTCTCGTCACGTGAAAAGTCTAGACTAACTAAGGTTAGGGCCTATGGGCCCTATTGTAATGATCAATAACGTTCACCAACCGCCGAAACAGTCGAACCCACGTCCGTGGTGCTCCCACTACATGAGGCTGCATAGATGGTGGCAGATCCTCAATCTATGCCATAGGGACTGTGTGGGTGAGCGAGGTAAAGTTTCGCTCAACTCATCTCAAAACCCTCTTAGCCTCACCGGCTGGAAGATCTCCTGCTGCTTCTAGTCCCCCTGCGGCGGCAGGTGCAGCCTCTAGCCGAGGACGACGCCTGTTCCTCGCATAATCCGCAGGTCGCACTGGTCCCACATCTACACATAATAGACACATATCTGGCAAATACTCTGGTATAAAAAAATGATATATATATATAAATAAAACATAAAAATTACATATGTTTCACAAAAAGCAAAAAAAAACCATGCAAACTTACCCATCTCTCCTCGCTCCTCGCCAGGAGGTACCAATATCTTAGGATCTCTCGAGAAATCAATCCCAGCATAAGGGTAATCCTCTATGACTAGGATCTGTCTTAACAACCAAGCAAAGAAATCATCATCAAAGGACTCATTGGTCCTTCCACCACCCTGTCGTGGTAGTAACACTGCCAATCTACAAACCACAAGAAGAGAGGCCTGATGTCCTTGTACCACCACTCGAGGATTGAAACTAGGAACTCTTTCAAAGAAGAAAGAGCATAGAATCGTCCCAAACCCGAAGTTCCTCTGCGTCCACGACAAACAATCTGTCAGTTGCCTCTTCATACAATCTAGCAGTGTAGTGCTCCAGTCAAATATCTGTGCATTTAAGCATTGGACTGCACAGTTCATCTGTGCATGGTATGCCTAATGTAGAGCCGCAGAACCAGTCATCCACCCAATAAGAAACACAATCACCTGCAGTGATAAATCCGTGATCTTGCTTATGGGCACCTATGAGCTCAATCGGTCTGTACCAGCCTCACAATAAAGTCCTATCAATTCCGATATGTTATGAGGCCCTGAAGGAACTGGTTCCCTTCTTCTGGAGAGGCCAGTCAAAAAATATATGTCCTCTGTAGTAGGCCCCAGTGACTGCCCCTCTAACATAAAGGCCTCTGCTTCGGGATGCCAATAATCAATCAAGGCATCCAGTAGCCTAGGTTGTGCCTGCATAAAAGGACATAGGAAGAACTTGAGCAACCCACATTGCATTAAGGTAGCAACAACANTCTGCGTCCACGACAAACAATCTGTCAGTTGCCTCTTCATACAATCTAGCAGTGTAGTGCTCCAGTCAAATATCTGTGCATTTAAGCATTGGACTGCACAGTTCATCTGTGCATGGTATGCCTAATGTAGAGCCGCAGAACCATTCATCCACCCAATAAGAAACACAATCACCTGCAGTGATAAATCCGTGATCTTGCTTATGGGCACCTATGAGCTCAATCGGTCTGTACCAGCCTCACAATAAAGTCCTATCAATTCCGATATGTTATGAGGCCCCGAAGGAACTGGTTCCCTTCTTCTGGAGAGGCCAGTCAAAAAATATATGTCCTCTGTAGTAGGCTCCAGTGACTGCCCCTCTAACATAAAGGCCTCTGCTTCGGGATGCCAATAATCAATCAAGGCATTCAGTAGCCTAGGTTGTGCCTGCATAAAAGGACATAGGAAGAACTTGAGCAACCCACATTGCATTAAGGTAGCAACAACAATGGGGTCTTCCCCGACCAACTCACTAATCTCCTCATGCTTTCTTTCCCTCTAGTGAACATACATCCTACAAAACACCAAGTTCAGGAGGGTTAACCCTTGTTTATTAATTTTTTTTCATTAGATAAAGGGGTCCACGCGGGCTGTAATGATGACAGTCGCGTGTACATGCGTGCAATTTTTCCTTTTCCCGAGTGTACATGTGGCCTATCATAGGACATCCCGCGTGGACCTAGGGCCGAACTTTTGAGGGTCGACGCCCCCCCAAAACTTGAAACTAAAAGCATAAATAAAGATTTAAATTGCAAGAGGAGAGAGTTTATACTTACTTGGTCTAGACGGATGGTCGTTTCGTCCACTATAGCTCCCGGAATCACTACTTTTATCAAAGGGTTTTTTTTGCTCCAGAGTCGATTTCCAAATTAGGAATGGTGATAATGAGCTGCCAACTTCTATTTATAGAATTTTTGGCACCTTTTTGTCATTCCCCCCCCCCCTTATCATTTTCTTTAAATTGAAAACCATTTAGAGTGATTCAGGAGTTGCATTGGAAGGTTATGATCGGGTATCAGGACATTTGTTTTGAGTTTTGGGTCACTTTTGATGGTCCATGGGAAAAACCTCAGATGATCAACTTGAGCATATAGGTTAGGTTTCCACCCTGACTTTTGTATCTCATTGTCTTTATCCCTTTTCCATAGGATTGATCCCATCAGGTTGCGAAATAGAACCATCATTGTTGCTTTAGAAGTGTCGCGATTTGGTGGTAGAGCTTATAGGAACATGGATGCCTTAGGTAGATCCTGGTTGCGTTATGGTGTCCATGTTGTCACTAATGAATGTAGGCTCGGGAGTCCTTTTTGTTTTTCCTAATTACGAGTTTGAGCCTCAGTTGCATGATTCCTTTTCACTCTTGACCTCACTCTCGGGACTCCCAAAAAACATAACAGGTCTTCTTTTAAGCCCTTTTTAGATCCTCTAAACATGAAAATATTATCCAGTGATCTTGTGGCCTTTCACGCTCGTTAAACTGAAATTTGAAGTCACGTCTATCCGACGGTAGTTTACCCCTTTTTCGGTCTGGACGATCAACTGTACGAACAAAGGTATACTGTAAGGAACTTCAGTTCTCTAGTAGAGTACTCTCAGGTATCATTTTAACCCTTTTTCGGGCCTGAGGGACTAAATATACGAAAAAGGAACCCCCACAGAGTCCATAGTTAAGCTCTTTTCAGACTCCCTAAAATTGAAAAGATCGTCGAGTGACCTTATTCTTTCACACTCGTTAAAATGGTCTAGAAGAACATTCCTGACGGAGTCCATAGTTAAGCTTT
>SNQJ01S0018267.1:0-23584 GCA_010110895.2 Picea sitchensis
TGTTGATTACATTGATAGAAATACTCTTTTCTTGTCCAATTATATGTCACAAATATTTACATTACTTTCCATGGGCACATTTGTTATACATGTTAAAGGATTATGCTAATTTATATGCTAATTTATATGCTAACTTTCTATATAATTTCTATATGATTGTGCATCTTGGTTGTTGAGAAAAAGTTGCAGGAATCAAGCTATCGGTCTTGAGCTCAACCATGGTCTTCTTTGGACGTTCGTACGAGGTAGGATTCTAGCATTCTCTTGTTGGCATTTCTATTTATCTAGCATACTTGAGTTTAGAGTTGATTTCTGGGTGTCGTTTCGTCTGTTGTGGTTTACCCCTGTCCATAGAGATTTTCCTCATAAAAGTCTCAACAAGTGCTTTGAACTCTTTGATATGCTCAAATAACTCAAACTTCTCTTTGAGAAAAAATACCCAAGTATAACATGAGTAATCATCCAAAAATTTAAGAACATACCTTGCCTTGTTGATGGATGGATGCGAGAATGGACCCATGAGATCATTGTGAATAATATCCAATGGAGAGGAGGGATTGTGAGCCATCCCCTTATCGAACTTATCTTAAGGATGCTTCTCAAGGACACATCCTTCACAAACCCCTTCAAAAAAGTGGATATTAGGTAACACGATGACCATTCCCTTCTTGCTAAATTGCTGCATGTACTTGAAGTTCAAGTGACCAAACCTCTTGTGCCATAATCTACTACTGTAATCAACATGCATAAGTCATACAAAGGGATTAGGTTCAATAAACTTAGTAAAAGTATATAACTGATATTGATGATTTACCTCCTTGAAAATAATATTGGAGTTGTCTTGCATGTCGAATATGTAAACGAAGTCTGGTGTGAAATTCACCTTTTTGCTTGAGCCTAAGTGTGTAATATGATACACCGAGGGTAGATTCACAGAAAGTTGAGGAACATGTAGGGAATTCTCAAAGCTTCCATGATCTAGTTCCACTCTCCGTTTTCTAGTGACCTCAACTATAGAGTCATCCCCCATGAGGATAGGAGGCCCCGTGCATGTAGTTACAGAAGATATAATATCCTTTATGGTTAACATGTGATGGGAAGCGCCTAAATGTACAATCCATGTGTCAGGAGAAGAATGAATAACTAATAATGCATGAATATTACCTTTCTTAGGGGCTTGATCTTTTGAATTCTTCTTGGCAGCCTCAGGAATGAAGTCCCCAAGATTGTTCTTCTGAATTATTTGCGCCATAAGATCTATTTTCTTCTTCATGCATGTAGATTATGGATGGTTACCATGATTGAAGTAACCACACTTATTCCCTTGCTTTCTTTTTCCATCTATGGAACCTGAGGAATCATTGAAGGGTTTGTAGTACCCTTCCTTCTTTGGCTTTGCATGCACCCTTCCTTTTCCTTTCGGTTTGGATTTAGGATATTGAGATTTGTTGTCATCATGCACAATAAGTGCATGTGCCTTGGGGCCCTTGATTATTCCCATTGGAATGAGATTATCCTTCTCATGTTTCAAAGTCTCAATGAACTGTGACAATGAAGACATGGTCCAAGTTGGTCCAGTGGTGAATCTGTTAGAATGAAATGTGGAGACAAATACACTATATTCTAGTCCAATTTTTTCCATTAGCAAGAACTAGTTACTTTTCTTGTTTGGATTTTTCGATACTAGAATCTGTTAATTCATGAAGGAGAGATTTAAATTTGGTGAATAAATCTTGAAAATTTTCAAATTTCTTTGGATCCAAGGAGTTCAGTTCTACTTCAAGAAAATGGCCACTCATTTAATCCTGCTTACCAAAAATACCAGCCAAGGTGGTCTAGATCTCATTTGAAGTTTTGCATGCATCGATGTGAAACGATAGGTCGGGAGAAATGGACATGCATAGGAGATCGGGAGCCTCGTCCATGCAGTTGAAGAACTTGGATTTTTCCACTGCTGAGGTGGGATTTTATTTTGTGTACATGTCTATTTGATACAAGCCTCTACCCCTGAGTTGGTGTAGAATTATTGGCTTCCATTCGAAGTAATTATATGGCGTTAGAATTGTAGATCTGAGAAATTCCATCTTTCATGTTGCTTTGTTCTGTATTTGGTACATGAAAACGAGTGTTGGTGACGATCCTTGCTAGCGACCTGTGGGCTCTGATACCATGTAGATTTTTCAAGATACCTACACAAAATAGCTAGCTAACAATGAAGTATACATAACTTGCAATGGTGGATGAAGAGAGAAGAACAAAATTGTAGAAAAGAATGAAAAAATCTCTATTATATGAGTAAGAGAGTGTTAAAATACAAGTAATATACTCTATATGACACAACTAACTCACCATAGTAGGAAAGATAACATGCATTAGGAGTTTTCTAGAGATATGTGATACACACTGGCAGTCATTGGAGTCAACTTCTGCATATTCCTAGTTAACTGGCCATGCGGTCGTCAGTTAACTAGATAAACCAAAGTGAAATGAGGAGGAGATAACACACACATGTGGAATTCACTTTACTAGTGATGATCCCAATGCAAGTTCACATTTATGGTGATGATATCGAGGTTAGGATGCAACACTTGGTGATAAATCTAAGGTTGACATGTAACACTTTACTCAACTAGTTTAATTGAAAGATAAATTAGGTTTGAATGGAAGGTATGTGGCACCATTTTCCAGGGGAAAATATCCTTAATGAGGGGAGAATATATCAAACTAAGGGACCCTCAACATAGCCAAATAAAATTACGAAAAATAAAATGAAATTAAAATCCTAGGTGTGTGTAATATCTCCAACATATATGCCTTTCTATCTATTGAACAGTTTGAATAAAATGGATTTATCTATACAATGTAACCCTGTGAGTTTAGAAGGGAGTTTGTTTCATTTTGGGTTGATTAAGATTCTGGTTGAAGCCATACTTTAGGATCATAATGATAATTGGGAGCAATTTCTAATTCATAATTGTTTCTTTAAGGCTCTAGTACAACGAGAGGTTAAAGGATCAAAATGTAAAATTCCTAAAAAGAAGGTTTCCGGTACAGAGACGAGGGTTTCCAAGTTAAAAATATTGGAAACGGAACGTTGGATTATTGATTAAGAAAATATGGAACCAAAAGGAGAAGAATTGGAGAATGCATAAGCAAGGAAAAACACATAAATTGAGAAGGTTGCAAAACTAGAAAGGAACGAAGAACCAAAGAAGAAAAACATGAATCCAAATCCTAAGGCAAAAACGAAGAAGAAGGATGTAAAGAAGAGGACAAAAAAATAGGTTATGGTTTTGAACCATGAACCTCAAAAACCTAGAGGACGACCTAGAGGGAACACTACATGGAAAACTAATAAATTCAAGGTCATCAATTTGAATATAGAAGAGGAAATAAGGGATGAAAATTTCAAAATCTTGTGTGTTAGCACTCTGTTAATTTTGTCTGGTTGATAGACACATGAAAGAGGTAATTGTTTCAACCATCTTTAGAGCTGAGGCACTAGCCTGCTCAACTCAAAGAGGGATCTCTCGTGTCACTTGATATTTCTTTAGAAATTGGTGGCTAGATTTGGTTCGTTTTGGGGGGTATTATGAAGTTGTTGAAGAAGTAGGGGGTAACATTTAGGCGATGGATTTAGAAATAAATAATGCAGTAGCAGGTCATTAAAACTTATCTAGAGGAGAAAGTCTAAGTGAGGCAATGAGTCTGAGTTTTCAAATTGAAATTTGCATGGAAAAAGAGAAAAAAGGAAAACAAATAACTGCTTCAGAGCATATTAAAATGAATTTTGAAATAGTTGAGAAGAGAAATCACATAAATTTAAATTGCGAAGTCTAGAGCATCATCAGACAAATTCCAGACTTTTGACTCTCCAATTTAAAAGAGGAACTTGCAAATGGAATTTTAAAGACACAGGAAACACACACTATGAAAGAAGACAAAACTCATATCACAACCAATTAGAATATTTTCATAAACAATTCAAAAAATTGTGTATGCATCATATATTCAGTTTAGCTCCATGATTTTACAAAGTCTACCTACGACGAGGGCATGCCCCCTCCTCCTCTCATGCTTTCTATATCCTAGGGATGATATATATATAGAGGGGTTACTTGTGGATTTCAAAATGATTAAACTTCTCCATAATTCTAAAAATAGAGGTCAGTTACAAAAAGGAGTAATTTATAATGACAGTTCTCCTACTTTAAAGGGATCGTTATGAACAAGTCTGACATATCTGGGGATTTTTCCTTTGAACACCATATGTCCAAAATTTTCTAGAACATACTCAATTCTACCTGAGAATTAATTCCAACTTGGTGATTTCTTTCCTTAGCGTGCTCAACCAGACTGGTTGATTTTCCCCGACGCTTTCAACCGCTTCAGTTCTAATTTCCACCTTCTGTTGTTTTCTTCACCTCTTCTTCACCTCTCACTTGTAGATTCCATCCACGTTTCCATTGATGATTATATCCCTCATGATAGGATTTATTCTAACCTCTGATTCTGGCTCTATCGCAGGGTCAGTATGGAATTTGGTTGCTAAAATATGTGCAATCAACCTTTCTTCCTTACTCGTCGATAAACTTGCCATATTAGTTGAAAACCGTGTTTCACTGGATATTGTTTGATTGGCCTTGTCCATGTCTTCCAATTTTACAGAGAACACGATTTTTGTTTTCCTTAACTATACATAAATTCAGAAGTCGGTCCAGTTTGGGATTACTCTACTTATGAATGAGACGATGATTTCCCGGAACATAATAACACCACCCATATTTTAAAGATCCATAGTCATCGATTTCTAATCATGAATTACTGACAAGATTACTTGTAGGTACACTGGTTTGTCACGTTTTACCAATCTATTTCAAATGATGAGCCTTTGATTTAGTTATCTGACGACGTTCACCTGACATTTTTTGGACGTGAAGTACCTGAATGAGTGACGTGAGGTGATTTGACTAGCTGTCACCTTCTCCCACACGAATCGTTGATTTGACAAATTAAACCACGTGACATCGGGGATTTTGGGAAAATGGTTTCAGGAAGATTGCCTTTCGCCTCGATGTACCTCTGAGGGCGCCACACATCCATGATTAAAACCACAGTAGTTTTCCTTGGCCCGCCTTTGCATAATTAAATTTCGTGCTATTGTTTCGCCCGATATGGGTCTCGACCGTTGATCTGGGCTGCTTCAAGATCCACGGTCTGCCAGATCCTCTCCTTTGCGCTCTTGCTATATTTTTCCACACGACGCCACATATGACCTAGACCTCCAAATCGCGCCATGTCTCTACATCGCTTTAGTCACTTGCTAAATCTGAAACTCAGATTTCAAGTGTAATTGTTATGGTGATAACATCGTGAACTAGGAGGAAGAGAAGAGGTTGTGCAAAATAAGAAAATAAATATTGAGGCCATTATGTGTAGAATGACGAGAAATATGATGAAGGGTTTAGTTGCAAAACAACATGACTCCAACCAAGTTCAAGACAAAGAAGTCATTGAACCTAAAGAATCTAACAAGGAGCAACTAAACAATGTAAAGAGGACAATTTCAAATAAAAATCCTAGGTCTGAATCACTTCTTAGTCCACCTTCCAGTTTAGAAAAAAAAAAAAAAAAAATCCAACTTAAGATTAAGATGAAGTAGACAGAGGATTTAATCGGTTCATGATTTATTATGAGACACATGAAGTTGATGAAGTTGATAAGGGAGCAATAATTGATCTAGTTTCCATATCTTTGAAAGAAAGGCGAGTTGGAAAGATCCGAAAATTGAAATAAGAGCTCGAGGAATTAACACTGCTTGAAAATCATATTAAAACATAAAATGTAGTCTTGAAGGCCAACATTTCCCAATTACAAAGGGATAACGAACAATTGGAAGTCTAGAAGAGATTGTTAGCAAGAAAGGCTAGAAAGTGGCACATCCAAGGCAGGCAGGGAATACTCATAGTTATAAGATTGAGGACAAAGATGGATGAGGCAAGGATTTAGGTACAAGCCTCATATTCAGGGCTAAACATTTTGATTGATGCTTCAAAAAGAGCTTAAGTGGAAAGGGGTAAGCAATTTTGAAATTTTGTTGGAATAAACATTGTGTAATTTTGGATGCATGAGGACATGAAACATCTTTCGTGTGGGGGAGATGTTGAGTCCTCAAAACATACTCTTTTTTTAACCTTCCTATACTAAAATTCCATCCAAATACCATATCTGTGAATTGATTTATATCTTGTTTTATCCCCTTTTTCCATAAATGTCATGATCAACTACATAACCTGTGTATTGAAGGATATTAGAGGTAAATTTTCCATTTTACGCTTAGTTTCATTCTTCCTTATGCAAATTGATTTAATTAGTTATTATTTTTAATGGGTAGCTATAGAATCTCTAATTCTGTAGCAACTCAAAATACAGTTCTATAGCCTATTCACTAAACGGTTTTCTATTGTGGAATAATTTTTCTATAGGATCACAAACACTTTGAAACTGAACCCCGACTTGTGGAATATGCCAAATCAATCCCTAAAGCTTGTCCACCTATCAACTCAACCCAAGGGTCATCTGAATCGACACAAGAGAAATTTTAAACCTACAGTCAACGCATGTACAAGTGGCGGAGTTGCGCAAGATGGTTCTTCATCAAATTAGCACGAGAATGGAATGAGATAACATGTGAGAAATTCATGCATTTTGTCATGAATTTCTCCAATATGTGTATGTTCAATATTATTCCATATTTCCATGAACTGTTAAAGATATGATTTAGCATTCACGCATGTTTATTTTTTTTGTAAATAGTTTATGAAATTTGTAAAGATTGGATCTATGCGATCTTGCATACAATGTATAAATATGGGTTATCAGACCTCCATTGAGATGGAATATATTTTTTTATCAGACTGTAGTGAATTGTATCGTTGTTTGAAATTAATATATTAAGTTCTGGTTACTATGCACATACGTGAAATATATGTTCTGAGTTTACAGATCTTAGTTCATAATATATTTTCTAAGTAGCATTCCCCAAGCCAGGAGGGCCCCTTGAGGAGGATTGTGTTGCTCATTTACTTTCCTGTTGGTATTGTTTTATTATTAAATCATGTGATTTACATTATGATCATTTCCTTTATGCAAATTCATTCATTTTTGTTTACACAAGATAACTAACAC
Source organism: Picea sitchensis (assembly GCA_010110895.2). Taxonomy (NCBI): domain Eukaryota; kingdom Viridiplantae; phylum Streptophyta; class Pinopsida; order Pinales; family Pinaceae; genus Picea; species Picea sitchensis. Next base: position 7,189 of record SNQJ01S0018267.1, read on the forward strand.
AACATATGTTAATTAAATAATTGATTGTTATATCAGCTGCAAGAACTCTCATTGACTTAGATGATTGAAATATTGTCATTAACAATCCAATAGATTGATTATCCTAAGTGTTTATAATTATCCGTGTGTCTTTATTAATATGTTTTGCATCATTAGCAAATAATTGATTCTTTATGTAGTTGAACATAACTCTATTTCTGCAACTAAAACAATGAACAATTTTCCTTATGAATAAATAAATAGATCTAATACCTGCATATACTTTGCATTCACTTCATCAGTTTACGATCCCCAAGTTGATGATTTTTTGCATCATATTTCACTTAATTGAACTGACTGACATGTCATATGATCTTTGATTCTAGAACACATTTTGAATACTAGAGAGGAGACTCTAAGGACCAAAGTCCCAATAGGATATATCATTCAATGGAAGAAGCTACCAATAAAATATAGTACATAAGAAGGACCTGAGATTGCATAGAATCCATCCCTTAAGTTTATTTGGGGAAAAGAAACTCTAGAAGGGGGGGTTTTCAAAATCCTAAGGATTTGACACATCAGTTATTCACTGTGTTGAGTTTATAAATCAACAATTTTTGTTATGTTCATCATTTTGTTATGAGGTTAGATGATAATTGTCTTTATGTTATGCATTAATTTGTAAAAAACCATTTGTCCCGCATGTAAGGGATAAAGGTATATTAGGAGGAAAGTAGATTATAAATAGGCATTTGGCCTCATGAGAAAGACCTGTTGGATTTTGTAATTTAAAGTAGCTTTTGAAGGCTACTTTAGGATAATACAACCTCCATAATTTCCATGCCTTCTTAAGAGGTCACTTTTTCCATTGTTTGTAATTGGTAAGAATTGTTTCAATGTGTTTCCATTGAGTCTCTAAATTCCATATTTTCGGGTACACATGTTTTCATTGTGGGAAAACAATGAATGAATGTTTCATATCTTCTACATTTATTTATACTTCCATTGTAATTATAGAAATCCCTTGATTCCTTACTCTCATTGAAATTCTAGCAAGCCCTTGATTCCTTACTCTCATTGCAATTCTAGAAAGTCCTTGATTCCTTTAATGTGCAATGAATCTATGTTAATTTCACCTAGATAAATAAGCTAAAATATGGTCATATTTCCAAGAGCACAACTTTCTACTCATAACTCAACATTTCAATTTTCTTATACTTTTGGAAACTACAACCTAATTCCCTAGATAAATAAGCTAAAACAAGGTCATATTGTCAAGAGCATAACTCTCTACTCATAACTCAAAATTTCAATTTTCTTATACTTTTGGAAACTACACCCTGATGCCCACAAAGATTACACTATGTCTGTGATTTGACTCATTTTTTTCTCTGAATTGCCAAAGTCCCTCTTTATGTGCCTCAATTATTTAATCAAGGTTTCGTTGTCCAAATTTGTCTATTGTTTCTCCCAAAAACTAGCCAAACAAAGGAAGCTAGATCCATATCTATTTGGTGTCATAACACTATTTTATGAAAATCATATATAAATCAACTCCCACATACTACACTAACACCCTCTTAACATGAAATACCATTTTATGAAAAATACATATGAATCAAATCCCCATGCACTATATTAGATTGCCTAGTAGTGCTTGCCCATTTTTTTGAAAAACGGCCTAAGTATGAGTGGCTTGAATGCAACAACCAATGTTACTCCAAACCTTGAGACTAGTAGGATTTTAAATTGATTGAAAATTTCAATTTAGGTATCTTTTTTAGAGAGTCTTAACTATTTAAACAAGCAGTGTAAATTGTTTTTTTTCATTATCACTATTTTTCTTCCTTTGTCCCTTCGATGAAAATTTTATAACACATATAGTGGAAGAGTTTTATGTTAAACTTGGTTATCCTTATCCTTAATAATTATGACCAATATACATTATCAAACCTCATTCTAGAAGATCTAGTGAAAATTGAAGACTTAGAAGGAATTTGTTGAATAGGTTTTGGAAGTTTTACGAAAACATTTTGTAATTGATCTACCTAGGAATGAATTTCTGGTTCATGATCTCATATTTCAGTGTTCACCGCTAAAAGTAAATAACAATAAAATTTTGGCCTTACCAATCTATTTCTTACCATGGATCTCCTGACATTTTCATGTTATCTACCAACGCACTTTTTTTCCCTAGTATAGGAATCTAACAATATCCCAAGTTTTTATGCTCACACACTTCTGTTAATTGAATGTGTGTCTCTGTGAATTTGTAATTTGTCCATGAATTTTATTCTATGCTTCTACCTCACATATGTCCACTATAGTTCTGTGAATTTTTGTGAACTCTATAATTTTTTCTCTTTGATGGCAATTTTGTGAACTTTGGGTTCTCTCTAATTGGGGTGTTGAAACAATGTCAATTCTTCCAGGTTCTTCCACACCATCAACTCCTTCCAAGCCATATTTTAATTGTTCATATTAATCCCTCATTCTCTCAGGGAAACCACCCATTGTTTTATCATTTCCCTCATAAAGGAAGGAATTTTGTAATAATTTTGGAGTCAACACCTTTTGAATTTCAATTACTTAGCATATATACATATTGAGTAGGCCTAATGGTTAAGAACATTTTTTTCCTTCTATGAGTTCACAGGTTCAAATCCAGAGGGGGGTAGGGTATGTACACCTCCATAGACTTTAGCAGCCAAATCATTGTGTGAAGGGGGTCCTATGTCCCACAAAGAAGGAGGTCTCATACACTAATTTGGTGTCTAGCTTGGTCGTGACCTTAAAATTATATTATTATTATTATTATTATAAAATTATGAATTATTTGAAATTTTATTGATCCACATGAAAAAAATGTGTGACCTCTACATATAAAAGTGATGCAGTTGAGTATGTTTGATAAGGATTTTGAGAAATGAAATATAGTCAAGATGAAACTTTGGCACCCACCCTTTTTTAGGAAATTAGACTTCCACACTAAACCCACTAGAAGAGAGAAAGACACATTTAAGCTAGAAAATAAATGGCAAAGCAATCACACAGTACACAGATATTTTACCCTGGAAACCAAAACAAGAAAACAAACATTACTTGAGTGTCTTGATCTCTTGTTGTCTTATTGATTCAGAAAAAAAAGGTTACATGTCTAACCTTTGTCTACACCTAAGACACAATCGACATGATACCTTCTTTCTTACACAAGAACAACCTTGTTTCCAATTAGGTTTAAATCTACATGAACAACAACCTCTAACGGATTGATCTAAATATTAGAGATTAGATTTAATAATATTACAACATGCCTTATTTATAGGCTTTATAGTATGAAAAACCCTAAATAAAGGAACCCAAAAATGGTTAGAGATCCACGCAAATCATTGGCTACAAATCCCATGAATCTCGGGATTCGGTTATAGTCGACTAGCATTTGACCTCCATTCGATCTTTAGTTAATTTCCACATGAACTCCTATCGACCTCTTATTGGTTGACCTCTTCGAATTTTTGTTGATTGCTTTGACTTCAAATTTTCTTGTTCAATCACTTCGACCTTTGACTTTCACTCCCAGTCAATCCACCTTGACTATAATTGTTGATACTGAGAGGGGGGTGAATCAATGTCAAGTACAATTTAAAACCTTTTTAAACTTATACTTAAACCATTAAACTATATCCAATGAGCAATGAACAATAGTATAAGAGTTACACCAATACACCATAATACACCATGCACAATATATGAGAAATAATCAATAGTTTATTGTTCAAGGGAAGTAATGACTTCCAAAAAGGTAACTCTGACTTCAAATGTGGAGGGAGGATAAACCCCAAGAGGATTCCAAAGGTAGCTACAGCTTCCAAATGTAGAGGGAGGGATAAACCCCCAAGAGGAATATGAAATCCTCCAATATCAAGAGAGAGTTTAAATCTCCATACTTGCCCCTTCCTTCCACCCAAGAATATATGAGAGATAATAAAACTTTACATTAAATCATCACCATCAACCAATCATCACATAGAACCTGATAATGCTTCCTCAGACTTCTTCAATTTCTGCACTTATTCAATTCTTGGAGTACTATAATCCTGTAGATAATATTACTCAATGTATTCTCTGAAACTCCTCCAATTTTCACTCCTTGAATCCTCCCCAAAAAGAGGTTATAGAAATAATGGTAGACTTTATTCAATTCTGGTCTATTTAGAAGACCCAACTTGTACAGCATGACCCTCACTCAATATTTAACATAAGATTCTAAAACTCGTACACAAGAAACTACAGTCTGTACTCTTTCCAATGGAAGTGGTCCCACTTCATTTGGATTCTGTATGAAAAATTTATGACTTTTTTACCCGCAACACATGTTTATTGACTAGCTTCAGGACTAGTCACAAACCCTAACTTCCATAGAGTGTATATCAATAATTATAGAGAATCAAGAGCTGAAATTTTTACCAGAGGTACCTTGATATTTCTTCTCAATACCATAGCTATTTCACCATCTGAATCATTCTAGAAAAAAAATTATAGCAAAAATGGTAAGATGGCCTGAAAATAGCATACCTTAGAACACATTACCAAAAGACTTCATCCTCCCTTGAAATCCGGCCTTCTTATCTTCTTATTACCTCTGAAATTCGACTTGTATAAAATGAATGTATAATGATGTTTATTTATACCATTTATGTCACTTCCTTTTAACATTAGGGATGACTTGACACTTTCTTATTTTGTAATTCTTTTCTTTAATTATTTTCAGGGCCTACATGTACTTCCTTCTTCAATTCACTTTGTCATCTTCGAAAATTCATTTCTCCTCAACCATGAGGATCCACATGATGTTCCACATACCACTGGAAACAACATGATTTATACTATCCATTCATGGGTTTTTTGTATGCATGTGCATTTTCCTTCATGTCCAAATACCTTTATCAATCTTGCGGTCCAAAATCCATGACTAGGGTTGACATCAATGACAACAACCAATCTTCCAACAATAATTTCACTACAAATAATATAACAACCCGAAATTATCCCACTTGTTGTCTTCTTTGTTGAAACAAGAGAACCTAAAATTTTGTTCATGGAGCCAGGGAAATAATTCCCATTGCCTCTCTGCACCAAGACAACACTCACATAATTGGTCAAAGATTCTACTATTTTTTCTAACCTGTCTACTTAGTCCAACAACATCTTGTTTCTTTCCACCATGTGTCTCATGAAATGGTATTATACATAAATATGCTTCATCTTGGAATGATAAGTTGGTTTATTTTCCATAAATATTGTGCTTTGACTATTGCAAATAATCTTCATAGATTTCTACTGAAACCGGATCCTTGAACACAATCGTTGCAACCATACTGCTTCTTTGCTTCCATGAGTGGCTGACATGCATTCAAATTCTATTGTTGACAAGGCTATGACCACCTATCACTTACTCATCCAAATAATTGCTTCACTGAACATATTGAACACATATCCATTGGTCAACCTTTGTCGACCCAGATCTCCAACCCAGTCAGCGTCAAAAAATCCATGTACATCTACTTCACTGTCAACTCTAGGTTTCCCTTGGTAGCATATAGCATAATATTTTGTGCCACACAAATACCTAAATATTCTCTTGACATTTTTTCAATGCTCTTTTCCAGGTGTCGACATGTATCTTCTCAACACTCCCACTGCATGGGAAATGTATGGTCGAGTGCATACCATCACATACATCATACTACCAACAACACTTGCATAGGGAACATGTTCCATGTCCTCTATTTATTCCCATGTCTTCGAACACTGTTCATAATTTAACCTTACTCTCATAGGAGTTGACACCTTAACAGGTTTACAATCCTGCATGTTGAAACACTTCAAGATTGTTTCAATATGTTTCTTCTAGTTCAACCAAATATTTCTAACTACTCGGTCTCTTTTAATCTCCATTCCTAGAATGAAGTTTGTTGCACCGAGATCCTTCATGTCGAACTTGGAGGATAACTACTTCTTTACCTCCTTTATTGCATCCATGTTGTTTTTTATCAACAACATGTTGTCGACATACAATGCTGCATTTATGAAATTCCCACCTTCTTCCTTGGAATATATACAGTGATTAGCCTTGCTTCTCACAAATCCCAAACTAAGGATGTATATGTCTAACTTTTGATACCACATCCTTGGTGATTGTTTTAGACCATAAAGTGATCTTTTTATTTTGTACACTAGCTCTTTATTGTCCTTCAAGTTGTTTCATGTAGATTTCTTCTTCCAAGTCCCCATGTAGGAAAGTTGTATTCACATCCATTTTATCTATTTTAATATCAAATGTTGCAGCCAGATACATTAGTACTCTAATGGATGTTAGTCTTTCAATAGGGGAAAAAATCTCACTGAAGTCAACTCCTTCGACTTGGGAATACCCACTTGCTATAGATGGAATTTGCTCCACTAGGTAATTCAACTAAATCTCATGTCTCATTCTTGTACAAGGATTCCATATCTTCGACTATGGTGTCCTTATAGATTCTACCCTCTACTAAGTTGACTACCTACCTGACCGAATTTGTCTCTTCGTTAGTGAAAATAACACAAATTCAAAGCGGAAGTTGGGAAGACTATACTTTTCAACTACTTTTCTTACTCTTTTAGGCCTCCTTACAACTGGGGTTGATTGTTCCACCTCTTCATCTGATTCATTCAACTCATATGAATCATTTTATTTGTTCCGTAGTTCAAACCTCACCTTCTCTGTATTTTTCTCTCTTTGAACCACTTCAGAATCTGAATTACCTCCAACTTCTCTGAAGACCACATCTCGATTTTACATTGTTCTCCTTGATGCAGGATCCCAGAGCTTATGTCATTTCATTCCTTCTTTGTATCCAATGAAAATACACTTAACCGCCTTCTTGTCCAACTTTATTCTCTTTTCCTTGGGAATGTGCACAAATGCATCATAGCCAAATAATTTGAGATGTGAAAGTGAAGGATTCTTTCCAAACCATACCTTGTGTGGAGTCATGATGACTAGTGCCAACGAAGGAGACATATTCAAAAAATATTTTGCAATGTCGAATGCTTTTTCTTAGAGTTCGTATGCGATCCCAACACCACTAAGTATGCTCCTTTCCTTGTCCATCAATGTTCTATTCATTATTTTGGAAAATACATTTTGATATGGGGTATATGGTGTGGTATTTTGGCGTGTTATGCCACACTGCTTGCAGAATTTCTCAAAATACTTTCCACATAATTCATCACCATTTTTCAGTTCTCAACACCTTGATATTCTTATCTGTTTGGTTTTCCACAAGAGATTTAAACTCTTTGAATTTATTGAAAACCTATGAATTATTCTTCAAGAAATATATCCATGTCTTCCTATAAAATTCATCTATGAAGGAGACATAATATATGGATCCACTAAGTGAAGCGACTGTTATAGGTCCAAACACATCATTATGAACCAATTCTAGAATCCCCTTTCCCCTTGTCACTCTAGAAGGGAATCTCACCTGATTCTGTTTTCCATATATGCAATGTTCATAAAAATAGATTTATAAATTACATTTAGGAAAACCTTTGACCATACCTTTGTTACACATAGCTTGAAGTCATTTTCTCCAATGTGTCCCATCCTTTCGTTCCATAACATAATCGGGTAGACTTGATGAGAAATTATCGAGTCGGTTTGAATCGACTCATCCCGATTTGAGTTGAGTCGACTTCAGGAACAATGATTTTGTTGCATCCAGTCTAGTCGAAATTCCCTAACAAATTGTATAGGGTTCCAATCCAGAATCCTTTCATTAAGACCATTGCACCCTTGACCATTTTGCATGTGTCCTTCTGAAATAGATTATGCACTCTTGCATCACTCATCTTGCTGACAAATATTAGGTTTCTTTCTAAACCGGGAATATGTAGAACACCTGAAACAATTCTACTCCTTCCATCCTACAATATCATTCGAACTCTTCCCCATCCAAAAATTTTGGATGTCGATTTTTCCCCCAAGAACACATCTCCTCCTTCATATCTCTCATATTCGCAGAACCATTATTTTTGAGGTGTCATATGATAAGATTATCCTAATTCAATCAACCAAACATCTTGATCTGACTGTGTACTGATCGATTCCAGATACACATCGCCTCCTTTATCAAGAGTAGTCTTTCTCTCAGTTGATTGCTTCTCATTTGATCCCATTCTGAAATCTATCTCCTTTGATTTGCATTCCTTTTTATAATTCCCAACTTTACCACATTTCCATCATCTTCTCATCGACTGAACCAGGGATTTATATCTACCCTTCGACTTAGACTTTCTACCAAATAATCTTCCTTTATCTTTGTCAATCGACCGACCTCTCACCATTAAAGCATGTTTGTTTCATCCTTACATGTTATTCCTTCTCATTTCTTCTGACAGTAGAGATGCAACCACATCTAGAGATAATTTGTTTGAATTAAACCCTATATCCATGACTAAGCTATTCTAGGAGTCTAGAAAAGAACATAATAGGATAATACATTTCTCCTCCTTAGTGATTTTGATATCTACAAATGATAATTGACTTGCATTCAAATGCTCAGTTGTCGAACTACCATCACTCATCCTCAGATAATATAGTTTTTTTCTAAGGAAAAACTTATTTACCAAGGATTTCTACTGCTACAAGATCCCCAACTTGTCCCATGGTTTCTTGTCCATGTCTTCTCCTAAGAAATTCCTAAGACATTCAACAACATCGAATCTGCAAGACAAAGTTGAATTGTACTCCCTTCCCTTCTTTCAAGTTTCTCCCATTCTTCCCTCAATATACCTATTGGAATGGTACCTGGACACAATATTTCTCATTGTTCTCAATATACAAGGAGATATTCAATTTTAATCTTCCAAAGCTCAAAATTCTATCCATTAAATTTTTTTATCTCTATTCTAGAACTGCTTGCCATTCTTTCACAAGCACAACTTCAAAGATCATTGACTTACGACTCTTACTAGAACTAGGGTTTAGCTCATATCCAATATTGTCAAATCAAGCTATGATACCACATTTTAGGAACATAGGCTTCCACACTAAACCTGCTAGAAGAGATGAAGATAGATTTAATCTATAAAATAAATGACAAAGCAATCACACAATACACATAGATTTTACCCTGGAAACCCAAACGGGAAAAACGAAATTCTTTGAGCGTCTTGCTCTCTTGTTGTATTATTCATTCAGAATAAAAGGTTACATGTCTAACCTTGGTCTACACCTAAGACACAATCGACATCATACCTTCTTGCTTACACAAGATAAACCCTACAACCAATTCGACTTACATCTACATGACGAACAACCTCTAACAGATTGATATAAAGATTAGCGGTTAGATTTTACAGTATTACAACACACCTTATTTATAGGATTTAAAATAGGAAACCCCCTAAATAAAGGTGTCCAAAAATGGTTACAAATCCACGTAGATCATTGGCTACAAATCCTTTGAATCTTGGGATTCTGTTACAGTAAACTACTAGTCGGATTATGAGTTGACTACCAATCGACCTCCATTCAGTATTCAGTCGGTTGCCACATGACCTCAAGTTGAACTCTTGTTAGTTGACCTATTTGACTTGTCATCGATTACTTCAACTTTGAATTTTCCCAGTCAATCACTTCGACCTTCAATTTTCACCCCCAGTCGATCCACCTCGACTAGATTTTCACTGCAAAGAATATAACAATCCAACACCCTTATGTGTATTTGACTGTTCTTTGTTGTAACAATGATGTTGGAGAATATCAAGGTTGACAATCCCATTATCGATATGGATGGGGATGAAATTACTAAGGTCATCTGGAAAATCATTAAGAACAAGCACTGGGACCGGTTGATGAGGAACTGGTGTGAGGAGTCTGCGTTGAAGAATGGTTACATGAAATCAAAGACCAAGATGGTGAACTCCATTTTGGAAAGGACCATGATTGTTGATGAGGTTTGATTTTCTATGTGACCCTTGTATATTAAGTGTAAGCATTTGAATTTGAATGGGAATCAAATCACAACTCTAGATACATTGTTGAAGTGTCATCCATATGTGAAGACTCCTAGGCGAAGGGGGTTTTTGGTCGAGGCTCCATGTAAAGAGGCCAAGAAGAATAATATTGACAAGAAGAGGAGGTATCATATAGTCATTTTGCAACAATATACAAGGTTGTGTTGGTACCTCAACTTTTCCACCCAATGTAACCATGGATAAACTCCAAGTGTTTGATGAAGCAAAACAAGTGTTTGTAGAATTTCTTACCAAACAAGTGTTTGATGAAATATTTGTTATAGATAACACTTTATAGGGTGGCATTCTTCCAAGAAATTTATATCAAAATAAAATTCCATATTATAGTCAAACATCTCTTTGGGAAAACCTAACCTTATCTTGTGGGTGAATGTTGTCAATTATGTGGTTGATATAAAGCACAAATTGAAGCTCTAACAAGGTATTATTATGGATTAGCAACACCTTCTTTATAATGGTTTCATATCTCATTTTGGAATTCCGCTTGCATGGAGGAGTAGTGGGACCTGGAGTGCCTTCATATTCAAAGTCATTTTCATTCAAGGATGTGGTCCAAAATAATCCCTTCACTCACGCGTTGTTAAACCCTCCTATGTCTAGTTCGTATATAGTGGAGAACTTTGAAGAGGTGCCAACATTGGAGATCACTTATCCAGAGGTCACCAATTTCCTATATTTTTAAGAATCATATGCAATGATTTGTCATTTCAATGGTTTTTTTCCTCCCACATCAGATTTATATCAATGGACTTATTAGAACTGGACCAAGAAATGTGAGGTATATTTCATATTTTGAAGGGTTCTTTGTTCAATTTACACTTTCTGGTGTTTACAAGAAATTTCTTGAGGAGGGCCCCTAGTTTTGGAGAAGATGAAGTCTCTTTGTTACCCCTTGGTTCCCATATTTTGACCCATCCACTACCACTATCACCAAAATGCCAATTTTGGTTTGCATCCCAAATCTACCACTTCGCCTTTGGAAATTATTGGTTTTGAAAGATATTGGGATACCCTAAACAAATACTTACAATGGGATATTGAGAATAATAAGTTGGGACTTTTCACCTATGTTGGAATTGGTATTGAGATCGATATCAACAAAGGTTTGTCGGAAATGATGATTCTAAAATAGGGAAAAATTCAATGGACATGAATTTTGAATTGCAAATACACTACTTTTCAGTATCGTCTCTGCCAATAGACAAGCCATATTTAGGGCTCTTGTCTCCAAGCATGAACTCACATAAAGAGGGGAAAAAGTCACCACCACGAACCAAAAAGTTAGAACCATATGAGCCCCCTCTCTTGGATGATGATGCTGATCAAAATGCAGAACCTCCACCCTTAACAAATTTATAGAAGGATATCAAATTTGGTTCATAAGAGAATATTAAAGAATTAAATTCTCTGTTAATAGATAGAGAAGAAGAAATGAATATTTAGATTTCCCCCTCATGGAAGGTAGTTTTCAATGAATCTTCATCAAGAGGAATGGAAATATTTAATAAATATGATAACTTTGATTCTGATAAGGAGTTCTCCCTGCATTAAGACTTTATAAATCATACTTTTGAGCTATAATTTGTTCCTGTGGAACCTTCTCTAGGGGGCTAGATTGAGCTTAAAAAGAAGGGGGGGGGAGGAAAGATTAAGTAAAATGTTCCTCATTAGTACTTGCAACATTTCTTCTGTGTAATTTCTTTGGCTCATAAATGTTTTTATTGATTTCTATTTTATGGTCATTAACAAATGCTCTCGTAATGTCTATAGAATGTAATCTCTTTTATTTATATGAATGAGAAGTCACGATTTTTTCCCGACAAAAAATAAAAAAATGTAATGCAGTGATTTGTCCAAACAAATTGTGACATAACTTCTCTCTAGGGGGATAGATTGAGGTTAAAAAGAAGGGGGGGAGGCAAGATTGATGAAAATGTTCCCCATTAGTACTTGCAACGTTTCTTCAATGTAATTGCCTTGTCTCATAAATGTTGTTATTGATTTATATTGTATGGTCATTAATGGATGCTCTCATAATGTCTATAGAATTTAATCTCTTTTATTTAATGAATGAGAAATCATGTTTTTTTCCGAGCATAAATAAAAAATGTAATGTAGTGATTTTTTGAAACAAGTTGTGACACAAATTCTCCATAAATGAAATATACTTATAGTGTGACAAATGTTAATCCCTAATCAACTACCATTTCTTCCTTCTCCAATACATGATTTCACATTTTCTTAACCCTTCCAGGGGTTAGCATTGCATCCCTCTTTCTAATACTAGGATTTGTGGGGTATTGGGAGCATCCCAAACTAAGTCTCCCATTGAATTTTGTTATTCATCCATCATCTTTATCGATTTATTTTAGGTATGGGGGAATTTATAGTCCATGTGGTTCATGGAACAAGGATTCTTCTTGTTAGTGTGTGGCGCCTCATCAACACAATTATAAATTTCACACAGTTTCCATGGGACTTCATCATTTGACATGGCTCCCCTCTAAATTCCACACAAGGAAGGTAAAATACATGGAGCTGGCCACCATTTTAGCAAGTTCATGTCTTCCAATTTTATAAAAGTTGTTCATGTTGATGATTACATCTACGTGATACATTCTCCAGGACACAAACCCAAGAGAGAGCCCATGGGAGGGGTGTGTGGTTCCTATCTGAGACAGAGTTGGAACGTAGAGATGGCCTTCTCCTTACAGAGAGTTGAGAAGAACTCCAAATAATTATCTTGTGTAACACAGTGAGAAAGGAGATCTGTAGAGTTGGACGTGCTTGTGGCTGAGCACAAGGTGAAAATGTGAAATCCAAAAGTGTTGGGTTCATAATCACCCTCAAGTACGCACTTGTATATATATTGTTTGTATCATTGTCATGAGATAAATTGCAGGAGGAAGGAACCTTTTCGCTGAATTCATGGATCCATAGGGATCTCAGTGCATTCAAAGGAACAACACACTGGAAGTGAAGACCCCAAGTTTGATTGTTGTAATTGGCATTCCTCTAACCTATATTTCTAAATTTTTCTACATTAAAAGTAGGTGTTGTAGCTGTGACAACAATCCTTAAATTGTTTTGATTCTAGAGACGTACTCATTATTCTCCTTTAGGAGATATTCTTATTTTGGTTCCTCTTGTTTTCTTGTTCCAAACAGGTTAACAACAAAGGAAGATGTTTATCCTTCAGAGGGAGCCACTTGACTCAAAGGGAGTCAAAACTATTTGAGAAAGAGGAGGAATAGAACCATCATTAAGGAAACCAATTCAATAATGCAAGATCAAAATCTTTCTATGATTCTATGGGAAAAATCATGCATGAAACAGTATATGTTCAGAACAAGAGTCTTCACCAGACTTTGAAAAACATAACTCCCGAAGATGAAGCCTGAGATTGAACACTTTAGGATATTTGGGTGCCCAGTGTATTTCCATGTACCCAAAGAGAAGAAGTCCAAGCTAGACCCTTCGGGGGGAAAGGATGCATTTATGGGATAACATTGAATCTTCAAAGACATTCCAGATCAACATCCCTGCACAGAGACAAATTGATACAAACATAGATGTTTTCCTTAAAGAAGAGATAGCCTTTCAAAGATTCAAAGAATCTCATATGGATATTGACAGTGAGACAATGCCCTATTCCCCCTTCAACAATTCAAAGGGAGACAAACATTATTCCAGTTGCTCTAGTTGATATTTTTAGAGATATTGCAGTAGGGAATAAAAGTCCTTCCTAGGCTCACTCTGCAGGAGGTAGAGAAACATAGAAGCCTCTCAAGGCACATCCCAAGAAAAAAAAGAGATTATTTTTCGAGCTACTCTTCATCCATGAGCCACATCATTGATTATGAGCCTTCTTTTCATAGAGAAGAAACGGGAGAACATGTATGGAAAGATTCCATAACATAAGAATACCAGTATATCTTAAAAGAATGATGTATAAGATATTGTTCAGAGACCAGAAGGGAAGTCTCTGATGACTTCCAAAGTGGATCTATAAGATCAAGCATGCAGTTGATAGAAGTGTCGATAAATACAAAGAGAGATATATAGCTTGAGGTTTCTCACAAACAAAGGGGGTTTTCTATGATGAGACAGTTGATCCAGTAAGCTCAATACACTTACATCCGTACTACCATCCATGAGTTGGAAACTATATCAGATGGATGGATTCTTGATGAGTTTGGGTTTCAACAAGAGTGTTGCTGATCCAAACCTATATTATTACAATGTTGGTGAGAAGATCCTGATTTTTATGACTTTTTCAGAGAGCCTTGTTGTTAGATACAAGTAAGCCTTGAATTATGATTTCGAGATGAAGGACATGAGTATGATGCACCATTTCTTGGGACAATAACTATGAGAGAGGACCGATGATATTTTCCCAAGTCAATGAAAACATATAGTGGGAATATTAAAGAAGTTTAGTATGACAGAATGGAAAATCAACATGATGGATTTGAAGAAAATGAATGATGATGATTTAGACGAGATTGATCCACAACTAATTGGATCATTGATGTATATGGTTAACACTAGACTTTATTCATGTTATGCAGTGAATGTGCTTAGTCAATCCATGAGTCAGCCGAGACAGACTCATTGGATAATAGTAAAGAATGTATTGAGATATATATGAGGCACAATTGGATATGGCCTGAGATATGCCTTGTCTAATAATTTTTTTTATTTATTTCTATTTTATGGTCATTAATGGATTCTCTCATAATGTCTATAGAATTTAATCTCTTTTATTTATATGAATGAGAAATCATGTTTTTTCCCGAGGAAAAATAAAAAAATGTAATGTAGTGATTTTTCGAAACAAGTTGTGACACAACTTTTCCATAAATGAAATATACTTATAGTGTGACAAATGTTAATGCCTAATCGACTACCATTTCTTCCTTCTCCAATACATGATTTCACATCTTCTTAACCCTTCCAGGGGTTAACATTGCATCCCTCTTTCTAATACCAGGATGTGTGGGGCATTGGGAGCATCCCAATCTGAGTCTCCCATTGAATTTTGTTATTCATCCATCATCTTTATCGAATTAGGGGAATTTATAGGCCATGTGGTGCCTGGCACAGGGATTCTTCTTGTTAGTGTGTGGCACTTCATCAACAGAATTAGAAATTTCACACAGTTTCCATGGGACTTCATCATTTCGACATTGTTCCCCTCTAAATTCCACACAAGGAAGGTAAAATACATGGAGCTGGCCACCATTATAGAAATTTCATGTCTTCCAATTTTAGAAAATTTGTTCATGTTGATGATTACAGCTACATGAGACATTCTCCAGGAAACAAACCTGAGAGAGAGCCCCTGAGAGGGGTGTGTGGTTCCTATATGAGACAAAGATGGAACATAGAGATGGCCTCCTCCTTACAAAGAGTTGAGAATAACTCCATATGATTCTCCTGTGTAATGCGGTGAGAAAGGAGATCTGCAGAGTTGGGTGTGCTTGTGGCTGAGAACAAGGTGAATGTGTGAAATCCCAAAGTGTTGGGTGCATCATCATGAGACATAAATGAATATGATGTATTAGACTCCTCTGAGCAGAGATTTCATGAGAAAATCTAGATGACTCTCATGTGTAATGCAGTGGGAAAGAAGATCTGTTGAGTGGGCGTGCTTGTGAACGTGATCCTAGTGGTTGATCACTACTAAAGAAGTGGTTCTTTTGTGTAATGCAGTTATCTAGAGATATGTACATCCATATGGATGTGCCCCTATTGGATGAGCACTATTGGGTGTATAAGATCCCTTTCTATATTGTTCAAAGAGTCAAACCTGCTTGTAACCCTAATTGTAATGTAAAGGGTACATGTCAACCCAACCTTAATGTAATTGATAATTAATGTAAAAGATAATTAATATTGTTAATATTAATTATATTATGAGATAGAGAGGTCGACCATTTTGTGCCAATAGACACTTATGTTGACAGGTCAAGTCTATTATAAGTAAAGGTAAATTCCCCATTGAGGAATCATATATTTTGTGTGAGTTTGGAAATTTCAGCAAGTACATATACTTGGGAAAAGTGTGCACCTCTTTTGGGTGCTAGTCTTCTAGGATTTGTGAGAACCCTTTTGTGTGCTAGGCTTTCTTAGTGGTGAAGGTATTTCTCTTGAAGAACATAGAAAAGGATTGGTTGGGTTTTCTTCCCTTGTTGAGAATGGTTTCCTAGGATACTTCTTGTGTACTTGTTCATGGTGTTTCTTCTTGTGATATTGGTTGTTGTAACAAATTGTCTATGGTTTAAGTAAAATGATAAAATGGAATGAACTACATGCTTAAGCCTAG
>SNQJ01S0018267.1:23634-72494 GCA_010110895.2 Picea sitchensis
ATTTGTCCAAACAAATTGTGACATAACTTCTCTCTAGGGGGATAGATTGAGGTTAAAAAGAAGGGGGGGAGGCAAGATTGATGAAAATGTTCCCCATTAGTACTTGCAACGTTTCTTCAATGTAATTGCCTTGTCTCATAAATATTGTTATTGATTTATATTGTATGGTCATTAATGGATGCTCTCATAATGTCTATAGAATTTAAACTCTTTTATTTATATGAATGAGAAATCATGTTTTTTTTCCGAGCATAAATAAAAAAACGTAATGTAGTGATTTTTCGAAACAAGTTGTGACACAAATTCTCCATAAATGCAATATACTTATAGTGTGACAAATGTTAATGCCTAATCAACTACCATTTCTTCCTTCTCCAATACAGGATTTCACATCTTCTTAACCCTTCCAGGGGTTAGCATTGCATACCTCTTTCTAATACTAGGATTTGTGGGGTATTGGGAGCATCCCAATCTGAGTCTCCCATTGAATTTTGTTATTCATCCATCATCTTTATCGATTTATTTTAGGTATGGGGGAATTTATAGGCCATGTGGTTCCTGGAACAAGGATTATTCTTGTTAGTGTGTGGCACCTCATCAACACAATTAGAAATTTCACACAGTTTCCATGGGACTTCATCATTTTGACATGGCTCCCCTCTAAATTATGCACAAGGAAGGTAAAATACATGGAGTTGGCCACCATTTTAGCAAGTTCATGTCTTCCAATTTTAGAAAATTTGTTCATGTTGATGATTACAACTACGTGAGACATTCTCCAGGACACAAAACTAAGAGAGAGCCCATGGGAGGGGTGTGTGGTTCCTATCTGAGACAAAGTTGGAACATAGAGATGGCCTTCTCCTTACAGAGAGTTGAGAAGAACTCCAAATAATTATCTTGTGTAACACAGTGAGAAAGGAGATCTGCAGAGTTGGACGTGGTTGTGGTTGTGCACAAGGTGAGCGTGTGAAATCCCAAAGTGTTGGGTGCATCAAAACCCTCAAGTATGCACTTGTATATATATTATTTGTATCATTGTCATGAGATAAATTGTAGGAGGAAGGAACCTTTTCGCTGAATTCATGGATCCATAGGGATCTCAGTGAATTCAAAGGAACAACACACTGGAAGTGAAGACCCCAAGTTTGATTGTTGTAATTGTCATTCCTCTAACCTATATTTCTAAATTTTGCTACATTAAAAGTAGGCGTTGTAGTTGTGACAACAATCCTTAAATTGTTTTGATTCTAGAGACGTACTCATTATTCTCCTTTAGGAGATATTCTTATTTTGGTTCCTCTTGTTTTCTTGTTCCAAACAGTTTAACAACAAAGGAAGATGTTTATCCTTCAGAGGGAGCCACTTGACTCAAAGGGAGTCAAAACTATTTGAGAAAGAGGAAGAATAGAACCATCATTAAGGAAACCAATGCAATAATGCAAGATCGAAATCTTTCTATGATTCTATGGGAAAAATCATGCATGAAATAGTATATGTTCAGAACAAGAGTCTTCACCAGACTTTGAAAAACATAACTCCTGAAGATGAATCCTGATGTTGAACACTTCAGGATATTTGGGTGCCCAATGTATTTCCATGTACCCAAAGAGAAGAAGTCTAAGCTAGACCCTTCAGGGGGAAAGGATGCATTTATGGGATAACATTGAATCTTTGAAGACATTCCAGATCAACATCCCTGGTCAGAGATAGATCGAGACAAACATATATGTTTTCCTTGAATAAGAGATAGCCTTTCAAAGATTCAAAGAATCTCATATGGAGATTGACAGTGAGACAATGCCCTATTCCCCCTTCAACAGTTTAGAGGGAGACAAACATTATTCCAGTTGCTCTAGTTGATATTTTTAGAGATATTGCAGTAGGGAATAAAAGGCCTTCCTAGGCTCACTCTGTAGGAGGTAGAGAAACATACAAGCCTCTCAAGGCACATCCCAAGAAAAAAAAGAGATTATTTTTCGAGCTACTCTTCATCCATGAGCCACATCATTGATTCTGAGCCTTCTTGTCATAGAGAATCAGCGGGAGAACATGTATGGAAAGATTCCATAACATAAGAATACTAGTATATCTTAAAAGAATGATGTATAAGATATTGTTCAGAGACCAGAAGGGAAGTCTCTGATGACTTCCAAAGTGGATCTATAAGATCAAGCATGCAGTTGATAGAAGTGTCGATAAATACAAAGAGAGATATATAGCTCGAGGTTTCTCAAAAACAAAGGGAGTTTTTTATGATGAGACAGTTGATCCAATAAGCTTGATACACTTACATACGTACTACCATCCATGAGTTGGAAACTATATCAGATGGATGGATTCTTGATGAGTTTGGGTTTCAACAAGAGTGTTGTTGATCCAAACCTATATTATTACAATGTTGGTGAGAAGATCCTGATTTTGATGACTTATTCAGAGAGCCTTGTTGTTAGATACAAATAATCCTTGAATTATGATTTCGAGATGAAGGACATGAGTATGATGCACCATTTCTTGGGACAATAAGTATGAGAGAGGATCGATGATATTTTCCCAAGTCAAGGAAAACATATCGTGGGAATATTAAAGAAGTTTAGTATGACAGAATCGAAAATCAACATGATGGATTTGAAGAAAATGAATGATGATGATTTAGACGAGATTGATCCACAACTAATTGGATCATTGATGTATATGGTTAACACCAGAATTGATTCATGTTATGCAGTGAATGTGCTTAGTCAATCCATGAGTCAACCGAGACAGACTCGTTGGATAGTAGTAACGAATGTATTGAGATATATACGAGGCACAATTGGATATGGCCTAAGATATGCCTTGTCTAATAAATGTTTTTTATTTATTTCTATTTTATGGTCATTAATGGATTCTCTCATAATGTCTATAGAATTTAATATCTTTTATTTATATGAATGAGAAATCATGTTTTTTCCCGAGGAAAAATAAAAAATGTAATGTAGTGATTTTTCGAAACAAGTTGTGACACAACTTTTCCATAAATGAAATATACTTATAGTGTGACAAATGTTAATGCATAATCGACTACCATTTCTTCCTTCTCCAATACATGATTTCACATCTTCTTAACCCTTCCATGGGTTAACATTGCATCCCTCTTTCTAATACTAGGATGTGTGGGGTATTGGGAGCATCCCAATCCGAGTCTCCCATTGAATTTTGTTATTCATCCATCATCTTTATCGAATTAGGGGAATTTATAGGCCATGTGGTGCCTGGCACATGGATTCTTCTTGTTAGTGTGTGGCACTTCATCAACACAATTAGAAATTTCACACAGTTTCCATGGGACTTCATCATTTCGACATGGTTCCCCTCTAAATTCCACACAAGGAAGGTAAAATACATGGAGCTGACCACCATTATAGCAATTTCATGTCTTCCAATTTTAGAAAATTTGTTCATGTTGATGATTACAGCTACATGAGACATTCTCCAGGAAACAAACCTGAGAGAGAGCCCCTGAGAGGGTTGTTTGGTTCCTATATGAGACAAAGATGGAACATAGAGATGGCATCCTCCTTACAGAGAGTTGAGAAGAACTCCATATGATTCTCCTATGTAATGCAGTGAGAAAGGAGATCTGCAGAGTTGGGCGTGCTTGTGGCTGAGAACAAGGTGAATGTGTGAAATCCCAAAGTGTTGGGTGCATCATCATGAGACATAAATGAATATGATGTATTAGACTCCTCTGAGCAGAGATTTGATGAGAAAATCCAGATGACTCTCATGTGTAATGCAGTGGGAAACAAGATCTGTTGAGTGGGCGTGCTTGTGAACGTGATCCTAGTGGTTGATCACTACTAAAGAAGTGGTTCTTTTGTGTAATGTAGTTATCTAGAGATATGTACATCCCTATGGATGTGCCCCTATTGGATGAGAACTATTGGGTGTATAAGATCCCTTGCTATATTGTTCAAAGTGTCAAACCTGTCTGTAACCCTAATTGTAATGTAAAGGGTACATGTCGACCCAACCTTAATGTAATTGATAATTAATCTGGTTAATATTAATTATATTATGAGATAGAGAGGTCAGACATTTTGTGCCAATAGACACTTATGTTGACAGGTCAAGTCTAATATAAGTAAAGGTAAATTCCCCATTGAGGAATCATATCTTTTGTGTGAGTTTGGAAATTTCAGCAAGTACATATTCTTGGGAAAAGTGTGCACCTCTTTTGGGTGCTAGTCTTCTAGGGTTTGTGAGAACCCTTTTGTGTGCTAGGTTTTCTTAGTGGTGAGGGTCTTTCTATTGAATAACATAGCAAAGGATTGGTTGGGTTTTCTTCCCTTGTTGAGAATGGTTTCCCAGGATACTTCTTGTGTACTTGTTCATGGTGTTTCTTCTTGTGATATTGGTTGTTGTAACAAATTGTCTATGGTTTAAGTAAAATGATAAAATGGAATGAACTACATGCTTAAGCCTAGCTTATTGAAAACTCAACAGTTCATTAGCCCCCCCTAGAAAATGAGTGGAGTAACTCATAAGAACACTTGAACAACTTCAAGCACTCATCCATATTATTATTTTTCCTCGTTGATTCTTCCTCTTTTGGAAAGACCCAAGTTTCTCCTTTGGAATTCCCACTGCATCCTTGATTTCGACTTCAAGTTTCTCTTTTACAATCCCAGTATATTCATATTCAACCAATGAGTTGTCTTTCTTCGTTGCTTCTCAATTGGGTTTAACCTTGAGACCTTTTGGGATAGTTGTATAGTGGGTTTTGAGCTCGAATCTATCCTTCAAAAATCTAACATCAATGTTTAAAACCCCATACACTTCTTTTGGAACACCTACACAAGCATATTCTGTTAGGATATTTAGACACTTAGGAGTTAGTTAAGATCAACTTGGTCTAATGTGTTGTTAGGTTAAAGTATGTTTCTTTAGTATACATTTGTAATATGACGATCACAATATTTTCTAGACATAGAGTGACCCAACAACTCATATTCCCCTTGATATTAACGACTAAATTGATATGTGGCTTAGCACCCAATTGGTCCATGATCTCTATTTAAAGAGAATGGAGGTTCATTTTCCGATGATCAATTATGAGAAACTCTCTTGTATTATTTTTCTTTTGCATTAATAATTTACCTCAAATGGCCACGTTGGTTGGTAACATGAATGTTTCCCCACATTAGGGTTTTACCATGTAAAACTATTGGTGTGTTGATCTCTGATCTAGTTGTGTGAGTGGTTACTGAAGGTTTTTTTCCTTTGTTGGAACACCCTATGTTGTCGAACATGGTGTTAGAGCCCGTATGAAGACCCACTCCTGTTGTAGATCGAGATCTTGAAGCCTTGTTGTCTCATATTTGGTTTATTCTATTTATGTACATTTTTGGGTTTAGAGGACCGTTCCATTGTGTCCATAGTTCTCAATTTAGATAGAAACAATTTTTTTTCACTCTAAAATGTTTTTTTTTCTTAGTCATATTTGAAGGTATAAAGCTTGAATATGTTCTTTTTAAAAATTTTTTACATAGATAATATTTTTGTTTTCGGGTTGCTACTCTTTCCTGTCTATGTATGTTATTTTCCCTATTCTCTATGCGATCTCGTAAAATTAGAAACAAAGAGGAAAGTGTTTTCTTCTATGTGCATGCTCTTTGTCATACGCTCTGTGTGATCTCGACAAATCAGAGACAGAGAGAAAACTTGCATTTTATGGGTAAGCTAACCAAAACCTAACCCCTTTGTTGTTGTCGAGAAGTGAATTTATTTTTGTGGGTGAATGGATGAAAATAAAAAAAAATTAAGCACACACCTTGAGGTAGAGCTCCAACAACAACAACACCAACACCCCCATTCTCCTTCTTAATATTATAATATGTTTTGCACTAGCTCACTTGGCTAAAAAATGTTTTATTTAGTAAGAGGTCTTGAATTCAAGTCTTTTTTTTTGTTATTTTTTGAAAAAAATCATGCATTCATTGTAAAGTGCATTTCACTTAAATTATAAAAGTAAATCATTATAAGGTAGCTTTAATATTTCATTTTTTTGTTACTTTTTTGCATGCAATTTTAATTTACAAAGTACCTTCATTGTAAAAGTGATTCTCACTTATTATATAAAAGTTTGTCACTTCATGCATAACTTGTTTGTAAAAGTGAGCTTATATGAAAAGTTATATAAGGAGGAGTGTCACCACGTGGACCAACTTCTACTTGCCGCGTGGCTTTTTGGTTACTATTTATACATTTTTTCAAAAGGGCATAACTTTCACACTAGAACTCCATTTTCAATGCCATATTTTTTAAATATTTTCATCCAGACCATCCATTTCACCTTTTGAATCCATATTGTCTGCATAGTTTAATATGGCTTCTCCATGTGATATTTTGATTACCAGTACCAACTACATCTCATGGAAATACCATATGGAGGATGTACTAAGAAGTAAAAGAGTCTACTAGATTACCTTGGGAAAAGAAAAGCAAACCACTAATCCCAAAAGGAAAGCCAAATGGGATAATAAAAATGATGAAGCACATGTACTACTTGGAATGTCCATCTCTCCTTATTTAAGGTTTCACCTTCAAGGAATTTATGACCCTGAGGAAGCTTGGGAAAAGGTTCAAGCTATGTTTGGTAAACACAATATTATTCGAGCCCACCAAATATTAAATCCATTAATGACTTTAAGTCCCAATGATTTTCCTTGCATTGAATATGATTTATCTAAGTTCAAAACACTTAGAATTTTATGTATAAACTGTAAAATAGATCTGAAGGATGATCGATGCATACATGTTATTATTTCTAATCTTGGTAGTTCATATTTTGTTTTTGTATCTACCTTTTATGCTACTAGAGAAGCTCTAGGGAGTGCTTATAAAGAACCCTAAATTGAGTCTTTTTGTGATTCTCTGATTCGAGATCAAGATAATATTTTGCAACTTGGATTAATCAACACTACAGGTAAATCCAACAAAAACTTAGTGTCCCAATAGAAAGATAAATCTAGGAATCTCAAGAAGCAACATCCTCTCCATAGGAATACGAAAAACAAGGGTACCAAACCCTCTCAACCAACTTCTACACCTAATGGTGACAAATGAGTAAAATCGAAAAGTAAGAAGACTGACAAACGTTGCAAATTTTATGGGAAAGATGGTCATGCGAAGTCTATGTTGGAAATATTGTTGTCATTGATGTCAAAGATAAGGAGAGAATACAAATACGCAAGATAAAGATTGCAATATGGATATTGTTGGAAATATTGTTTTTGGATTTTTGATGCTTAGTTTGGATACCTTATCTTTGAAGGAATTTTTACTCTAAAGACCTAGATCAAATGGGAGAATAGGGTATATGGTTGAAAATCTTATTCCGATACAATTCCAACAGTATATGGCACTCCCTATAAATCCTTAGGAGTGAGAAGATATGAAATATTTTGTCAGGACATCCTAGCTAGAAAGAACAGGTCAAACCAACCATTTTTACAAGTCAACCCCATAAGTGAATGCAGAAATACTATAAATACAGGATAGATGTGTGCATTTGAAGTGTATCCAAGAAAGAAGAGAAAGTGCAAGTGTGCAAAAGATATATGAGGTGAAAAAGCGGAGATGGGGAGTATTCTTGGGGTGCAAAGGTACACAAGAGGAGTTTTCTCAGAGTTTTAAGGGTGCACTATAAAGGACTAAGGTCTATGATGTTGTAAAGTGCATTGTTTTGAGGTTGTGATGTTGTAGTCTGGAATTTTATTCTGGGAACAATGTTATAAGGTTATCTAGGGAATGAAGGATAAATATGACTAGGGTTTGAAGCTATGTCTACGGTATGAAGCAATGAGAGGTGTCAGAGCATGAAATTAAGGGTATGATGATGTTGTAAAATGCATGAATTATGAATAATGCAGGTGAATTCGGAAGTACTTTGTGTATTAATATCTTAGATTTATACCTATACAGGTCTTACTTAGTTGGTGCTCAACTAAATAGATTAATGTCTCTAGTAGGTTGGTGCCTACACAATATCTTGTTGAGTTGGTGCTCAACTAAAGAGATTGGTGTCTCTAGTAGGTTGGTACGTACACACTATCTTTTTGAGTTGGTGCTCAAATGAAGAGATTGATGTCTCTAGTAGGTTGGTTCCTACAAGATTTTATAAAGATAAGTTTTTGTGGTTTTCTCCCACAAGAGTTTCCAAATTAAAGTATGTTTATTATGATTTGAGTTTACATGCATTTATTGTCTTAAAGTTAATGAATGATTGATGAATTCTCATTTAAAGTGAAAAGTATCTTATATTGATCCATCCCACCTTGCTCCTCTCAGTATAAGCATAAGTTCAATAATTTGTTTCAAAGTATTTTCCTTTGGAAACAGTCTAACTACTGGAAGGAAAATATTGAGAGAACACATGGATAGTCAAGAATAATTCATCTTCATGGCCATGGATACAAAGTCTACTGATGTTATGAACCAAGGGGAACATATATATAGTTAAATGCATATGATATGACCCCAAGGGGGGAATATATGGGGATAAATGTACATGTAATGTGTAAATATATATGTAATATGGTTGGCCTAATTGTAAAGGGGCCTCATGTGTAGGCGTGAATAGGTATATATAGATATCATGTATTCATTATTGTAGAGATAGGAATTGTGATGTGGAGGAGCTTCTCATATTCTTTAAGAAGTTATTGTATAAATTATATATCTTGGAGTTTTTCTCCACACTCACATTTTGTAGATCGTGTGTAATTTTTTTATTTTATGATATTTTAAGCATTTGGTTCATTACATTTGGTATCGAAGCATCGGTCCTAGGGTTTTTCTTCCTCAAGCAAGTCATCTTGGAATTTTTCTATAAATGTTTTACGGGACCACTTCAGAAAGAGAAACTTGGAGGTTGTTTAGAAGACATATCATGGTATTTTTGGTACTAATTTCAACTTATGGGTAGTTTTACTTTCATATACACACCCTGTGGAATATAGGGTGTTTGACTAGTCCTATAACTAGTCTCAAACCAGTCTTCCGAGTAAAACAATCATATATTATTCATAGAGGATCCAAATTTAGTGATACTAGTTGTATTGGAAAGACTAAAATCCATAGTATTTTGGGTGAGAATTTCATAACCTCGTATTTAATATTGGATGTGTGGAATTATGTTCATGTTCTCTCTCTCGGAAAGGCCAAGAATCAACAAGGTTTGGGAAAGTTACCCTAAATTTCACTTGGCACATCCAATTTTGGCTAGAACTATGGCATTGAAGATAATACATTTCATAGTACTACATTTCTAAATTTTAGACTGATAAGGGATGAAATTGCATAAATACATCAGAAGGAAGATCATCTAGAAGGACAAATTCCAAATCAGGGTTTCAAAAGTATGTTCACTTAAAAATATCATAACTTTTGATTGGAATGTCCAATTGAGCTGATTCAAAATCCATTAGAAAGAGAAAACATGTAATATTATATTGGAACAAGTATTATAACTATTTGAGATCATAATTCCTAATATATTGAGGTTGTAAGTTGAGTTTTGGGGTTAGACCTCACTTAAGAATCAATGACAATACCTCAATTTACAGGAGATGAAGATAAAAATGAAATCAATCCTATGGAATGGTTGAGGATGAAAAGGAATATGATTCGACTACTTCAAGGGTAAGAAATTATTTTTTTGGTGAATATTTGAATTGGTGGATGAGTATTGATAAATATAATAAATGGAAAATGTCATAGGAAGAATTTGAAGAACAATTCTCAAATAAATGGATGAAGGATACAAAAAATAAGATGTATAAAATTTAAGAGGAGTTAAAAGAAGACAAATAAGAGATCAAGAAGAAGAGTGATGAGTTTTCTAAGATAAGAGACCTTAATGAAGCACTAGTTAAAGAAGTTCGAAAATTAAAACAATAAAATACTAGCAAAGGAAGTGGGAGAAGGATGAGTCAAGGGAAGATTTGGAAAATAAATATGAAAAGATATGTAGATTACAAAACCAAAATTAAAAAATATTGGATGAGGTTAAGAGATGGAAAGAAGAAAATAAGAATTATCAAAATCAAGAAGAAATGAAAATCGTCGATGAAGAATCTACCAAAAGACTTGAAGAGGAAATTTGCAAGAAGGTTGAGGAATCCCTAAATATTGATGAGGTAAAATTAGAAATGCAATCCAGAATTGAAGAAGGATGTCAGAATTTGATAAATGGGGTGACATTGCTTGACTTCAAAGGAGAGAGAGGAAAAGATTCAATATGGTCATCAAAAAATACTTGAATAATGTTAACTTCATCTAGAAGACGTGCATGCCAAATATGATGGTATTATCTCCAAGGCTAGTGTAATCAAAGACCAATCAAAGAGGGTAGATGATTCCATTTTCTAAAATGAAGATAGATGAAATGAGTGTGTAGATTGAATAAAAACCATCAAATGTGAAACCATATAGACAACCTCATTACAAGGAAAGATTTCAAGGAAAACAATAAGATTAGATATCAACATTATGGAAGGAAAAGATGGAATATTTTTCAATATTCATGCAACAAGGCATCACAAAACCACTATTCAACAAGATATTATGATAGACTAACAACCACTACAAATTGGAGAAGCTTTAACAATAATACATGGGAATCAAGAGAAACAAAATCATGCAACAACTAGCCACCAAGGTTGTGACCCAAAAAGAAATGATTTTGGATTGATGGATCATTATCAAAAGAAATAATAAACTAGGAACATAAGAAAATCCTGTGCACTTGGTTTCATCACATGTGAAACTTTTTTTTTTTTTTTTTTTTTTTTTTTAAGGAGGGTATTATTTTGCCTGTTAGGGGTGTATATAGGGTTAAATGCATATGATATACTTGACCCCAAGGGGGGCATACTAAAGGATCCTAAATATGTACATATAATGTGTAAATATATATGTAATAGGTATGACCTAATAGCAAAGGGGCCTCGTAATGGGAGTGTGAATGGGTATGTATAGAGATCATGTATTCACTATTGTAGAGATAGGAATTATGATGTATGAACGTAATTGGTTATGTGGAGGATTTTCTCCTATTCTTTGAGTTATTGTATAATTTATCTATCTTGTATTTATTCTCCACGTTCACATTATGCACATGGTGTATGTTGTTATGTTATGGTATTTTAAGCATTTGTTTCATTACAATTGATACATAAAATGAGCAATCAAAAAGAAAAATCACATTCAGAAGAAGAATACATCGATGAGGAAGTGAATGCTTGAAGAACTCATTAGTGCCTTAGAGAAATAGACAGACTTAGGGAAAAATATTACAAAGAAGAAAAGAGAAATTAGGAAAAAATGAAAAAGAGAAGGATCATGATGTTATTAGAAACAAAAAAGATAGTTAGTATCATGATGACTCAACTAGAAGAGGCAAAAAGGATAGAAATTCGTGAGAAATACTTGAAATAAAATGAAGAAAATTACGAGAAGCTAGAGGTTGAAATTGTCTCCTTAAGAAAGGAACTAGAGAGAAAAAATAACTAATGGAGTTGAGAAGAATCTTGAAGTTTGGAAATAGTACTGAAATCTAAGATAATATTCTCAGATACCAAAGGTTACCTTTCATCAACATAGGTCTTGGATATGACAAAAAATAATATACCCTCGAGGAAGAAGCAAGCACTAAAGTCACACAACCATGGGAAAAATAAAATGAAGAAAAACTATAAGCTATGCTAATATTCTCAAAGACTCCATCAAAAATGAAAGCAACAACATGAGAGAAATGTAGCCAACATAAACTTGATTCTTCTCACAATAACAAAAGAATGAATTCATAAGATTTATTCCACCAAGAAGGTGTATATTTTATGAGATACATGGATAGAATATCTAGCTAACAAATGAAGCATATACACATCTTGCAATGGTGAATGAAGAGAGGAGAAAGAAAAAAATGGAGAAAAGAATGAAAAATTTGTATTAAGCTGAATAGAAAATGATACAATAGTGATATACGTTATCACAACTAACTCTCCATGGTAGTGACCAATTCACATTAGGAGTATTCTACGTCGACACACACTAGAAGTCATTTGGATTCCTTGCCACCTAGTCCTAGTTAGCGTATGTGTCTTCATTAGTTAAACCTAGCCAAACTAGAGTAGGCCCTGAGGAGGAGATCACTCATACATGTGGAATGTGCCTCACTAAAGTGATGATCCCAATGCAATTGTGCATTATTGGTGATTCTCCCAAGGATAGCATGCAACACTTGGTGATAAAACCAAAGTTGGCATGCAACACTTCACTCAACTAGTCTAACTGAATGGTAACTAAGAATTGATTGGAGGGTATTTGAAACCCTTGTCTATAGGAGAATATCCTTAATGAGGGGAGAATATATTAGACTAAAGGACCCTCAACATAGCTAAATAAACATAGGAAAATAAAATCAAAAGGAAAATCTAGGTGTGTGTAATATCTCCAACACCCCCGAACACTACTAAGGAGTATGCATAATGAATGGGTCCCAACAACAAAGGCCATGTTAAGGGTGCCATGAACAATGAAACTAATGAAAAGTGAAATAAGAAGTGAGGAAAGAGGGAGAAAACTCATAGGAGAAAACTCATGGGAAAAACCCTCAAAATACAATGTATCAAAATAATAATCTGATTGTTAGAAGCTGTGTCGCCTCCAAGACGATCAGCGGAGAGTGAAAATTCTTACATTGTGAATGTCTTGGTGAATATGTGTGTAGATCATGGAAGGATAGAACTATAGGTCAATGATCCTATGGAATTGTCTTACATGTCTCACGATGTACGGAGTGCATGTGGATCTGATATCAGTTAGTCCACTTTCATTTACCTTTGAGTCTCTGCCAAAACTGAGTACTCTGGATGTCACACTAAATGACATTGAGTCGTGGATCTGGATTAAATATGTAAAGGAAGTTCTGTAGCCACAATTTCTGGATGGTAATATTAACTACTCCTCTGTACTCAAACCTCAGATGAAGATAGATCCAATGTCATCTTTGCTTCTTTCTACCGACCAATAGATGAGCCTTAAACCAAACCTAAGGCCTTATCTAGATGTGGACTTTAAGTCAATACCATCTAGCCGGTCGAGAGTCAGGAATCCTATGAGATCCAACTTTCAATTTGATGCATAGTGGATCCCATAAGCCCGATGGTTCCATATATTTGAGGATGGCAGAGCGCTTCAATGCTCAAACATGTGACTCATGTACACAGGGCTACCCTACTACACATCATGATGAATTTGGCGAGATGTGGTGAGATACAGACTCTAACAAGTTATCGATAGGTGTTGTCCACTAGTGTATCCTGACTATCCTCAAGTCTAACCCCAGATAATAAAGATGTAGGTGAAGACTTGTAGTCTTTCATGTGGAATCTCTCCAAGAGATCCTAGGAATACTTGGCTTGAGATAACTTGATGCCTGAAATGCATCCTTCTTGATCTCAAGACTAATAAATAAATGGAGTGGACCCATATACATCATCGAAAACTTGTCATGAAGAAATTCCCTTGACCAAAACTAATCATGTAAATGAGTTGTTGGTGATCAAAATATCATCCACATCTGAGAACTAGGATTAAGTGAGTGAGTGGTTCTCAACATGTAGACATTGGGATTAGATTTGCATCTAAAAAATTATTGGAGAGAAAAGAGTCTATTGTGTACCATGCTTTAGGATCCTACTTGAGGCCATAGAGCGATTTTTTTAGTCGATACACTAAATATGAATTATGTATGAATCAAGTTGGTTGCTCCATATAAATCTCCCCTGATAGATCCCTATGAAGAAAATTATTATTCACGTCCATATGATGTAATTCCCATCCCACTGGATACTCCAATGGCAGGGCCAACTGGTAGAATCCAAGCTGCCTTTGGAGAAAATTTCTCATCATAGTCGATCTTGTGTATCTGTTGAAATCCCTTGGAAACTCGTCTTGCCTTTTGTCTTATCACCTATCCTTTCTCTCCTTTGTTTTCCTGTGACCCTTGTGCATCGACAAGATTCATATACAAAAGGAAGTGGAACCATCAATTCTGGTTCTCTAGGAGAGATTTGTACTTCTTCTGCATGGAAGATTCGAGAAGGGTTGTAGTCACTTTGTAGGTCTACGGGTATGAAGACTAAACCAATTTAAAAATTTGGAGGCATCACGGGTTCAATGGAAATTAGTACATGAGGAGGATACACATACTAAGATCTAGTCCTCCTCGAATCCCACAGATCCCCAACAAAGTCTCATGCATCATGAAGGGTGGATTGTGCCCACTTGGGCATCTTCTGTGGCTCATCATCTGTATGTAGTAGTCTGCATATGAATTAAATCCTATTAACTCTATAAGAAACTCCTTATCTAAAGTGGAGTTTGAATGTGAAGACTCATCGTATTGAACTGGTGGAAGGACAAGAGTATATGCATGCGGTTCCTATGGAGTGTGCGAAAGACTTTCCTCAAATTGAACATTGTGCTCTGCGATGATAGGTTGAGTGCAGAGGGATCCAATAGTCTATCCTTTCCTGCTTTGTCTAGGTATCCAAAAAAATACATGTAGTACTCTATGGATCTAGTAGTACCTACTCTTCTCGGGGATATGGGCCCATGCTCATGATCCAAAGATAGAAAAGTGGGTGACTTCTAGTTTGTTACCACTCGAGCCTTGAAAAGGAATCTGATCCTTGAAAATATGTGAGGGGATTTTTTTTGGATGTAGTTGGCACAATTAAGTGCCTCAGTCCAAAACTTCTGAGGAAGTGACCTTACATGCAACAAGAGGCAGGTCATCTCTCAGCACAGATATTCTTCCTCTTATCAACGGTATTACGTTGTAGAGTATATGGTATTGTGTGTTACAACTGTATCCCAACATCAAGACAAATATTCTGAACATCTTTGTTGTTATACACTTGTTGATATTGTGGTAGCTTCAGGAGGTATTTACCTCCCGTGTAAACCTAACGAAAATAGAATATTAAGGGAAGCGAAGAAACCCTAATGAGTTGTATAACCTAGAAGACATGCCAGCTCAAGAGGATAATTTGTATTAGGTTGGTATTTATCCTCCAAGAGGAAAAGAAGTCAGCTAGAAAAATATTATATATAAGTCAATAGGCATGAGAATGAAAATTAGAGTACCAGGAAGTCTAGCAGAAGAAGTATAAATACAAGAGGCTAGTGTTCATTCTGGAAGGCATTCTGGCTTCTGAAGACTCACTTATTACCTCTGATTGTAGGTTGTGTGCAAGTCTAGAGGAAAGTTATTAGATTCTGATTGTTGTAGCTAGCGGATGCGTTTTGGCAGACTATCTGGGTTATGGTTTTGGACTATCCCGAACTTAACTCTTGTTTGTCATGCATCCTTGGAGAAATATTCTCTACCCTTTTTTGGCTATCTATCCTAGGAATTTCTTCCAGAATGATTCTCATCCAAGTTTAAGGTTCTTGGGGGTGGCTTCATCTTATGGTTGGGTGACAATAGTGATAATGTCTATAATTTAAAATGAGAACATACATCATATTCTAATAGTTTATGGGCCCATGCCTCCTTCATTCAGTCTAAAACACTAGAATGGATCATAGCCATGGGATGTCCTTCGTTGAAGAACTATGGGTTTCTAGCGGAGTGATCACAACACTCTAGTCAGGGGTTACTAGTAGGAATGCTTGATTGTAAAAAGCTTAACCCTCTCGTTGAGGCACATTTATTGAAGGTATTGACCTAATTTCTAGATAAAATAGTGTGCCCTAGCCTAGCACAACCTTTGGTGTCCTCATCCAGCAAAAACATCAAGTTTGAGTTTTGGTCAAATCTAGGGTTGACCAAGTCAAAATAGAGATGACTTACTCTATGGAGTGGAAAATAAGTTAGATGGAGATTCTAACTTCATAGTGTGGAAGACAAACATTGACCTCATCCTTTCCAAGAATAAAGTGTGGATGTTGGCAGAAAGGAAAGATTGTGGAACCAGTTTTGAAGAAGGAAAAGAAGAAAGAGGAACCACAGTACATTCGCAGTTATGGAGAAGTTCAAAAGCGGTGATATAAATGCCAACCGGTATCATATTCGACTCTATAAAACACCAATTGATACCCTACATATCACATCTTGACTCATTGAAGAAAATGCTTGTGATTCCCTATAGAACTCTTCTCAGTCAGAAACGGACAGTAATGAGTGAAGAATGAGCTTTGTGACATGAAGATGATTGATGATGATAGCATAACATCATACTTGTGAAATTCTCTCAGTTAAGAGATCAACTAAAAATTATTGAAGAGATCACTTTCATGAGAGGAATTGATAAACATGGTACTCAATGGTCTTCCCAAGACATGGGATGCATTTCTGCAAGAATGAACACAAGAAGGAAAGGGAGTATCCACCACATTTGAAGAACTTTGGACAGTGTGCTCAAGAAGAATCAAGGATAGGTGCAAAAGACAAACCTCCAAAAGAGATATGATGATCAATCCTTCACAACAAGATTCAGAATTTCAGGAACAAAGGAAGTTAGAAAGGAAGCCAAATCAAAAGAAGGATATGTCATAAATATAATGCTTCAACTATAAAAAATATGGTCACTTTCACAAAGAGATCATTGTCGAGCTAAATAAAATAAAGGAGACACCTGAAGCATCAGGTTCCCAAAGAAACCCTCAAAAGGAAAATAGTAGGATGAGATAGCACAACTGCTAAAAGACAAGTGTGATATTCTTCATGGTTCTTGTGCATGTATCTTTTTTGCATAGCCTCTGTACATATCTTCTATATCTATCTTTAGAGATAGTATGTTTCAAGAAGAACTATACCTAAGGATGAACAACAAGATAAGGATTTCCTATCATTATGACTACTCGTCGGAATAAAACACATGAAAGGATGAAGTATATCAGGAAAACAAATCATATGGAATTTATTACATAAGTAACAAGCTACAAGATAAGCCAAAATCAACAATCAAGAGAAATTGGAGAGAAAGACCTATGACACCTTACAGAAGTGATAAAGGATGCATGCAGGCATGGACTCACATTAGATGGAGGAACCGATTAGGAGGAGAAAAATCCTATATGATCCAAACAGATATAGTGAGGAAATTATATCCATGGTAGCATCCATAACATTATCATTCCAGTTAGGCCTTGGGAATAAGTCCTCTTTGAAGAGAATCCTTAAAAGTATTCCTGGTTGTCCATCCCACATGGTGATCCTATGATAAAAGAAATAAATGAGGTGGAATATTTTAGGGCATGGAATCTATAAAACTCCATGGACTATTTAAGAGTCGAAAAACATGAGGAAGAACATGAATATTCCCGAAGAAAGAGAAGCCAGACAACCGGTCGTTATTATGAGAATCACAAGATTACTGAAACGATATGAACTCACTAAAAGAAATCAAAAAAAGGAACTGAAATTTGTGATGAAGAACAATGTATGAATGGAAAGTGCAAGATCCGCAACTAGAGTATTCTCTCAGGTGGAGGGAAGACTATGATGATTACTTGTTCGATGTGAGGACATACCTCTCATGAGTCATTATATCATCACAATATCCATGGGTTGAGTTCTACATCAGATGAATGCAAATGTCTACAAACAATTGAACAAGAAGGCATTATGAAGAGCAACATCAAGGCTTTGAGGTATACCATAAAGAGACCTGTCTGATGGAAGAGACAACTTGGTGAAGAACCTCCAATGCACAACACAAGCGTGATGAATACTTTGTATAACAATGTATGTCCAGAATGGTTACTTTCGAGGAAACTGCGGGGATGATGGATCAGCTAATCCAAGCATGAAAACTCTCTCATGATGAAT
This sequence comes from Picea sitchensis, assembly GCA_010110895.2. Lineage (NCBI taxonomy): Eukaryota > Viridiplantae > Streptophyta > Pinopsida > Pinales > Pinaceae > Picea > Picea sitchensis. The sequence continues at coordinate 41,525 of SNQJ01S0018267.1, forward strand.
TAGAATAAATTACCACTTGGATACTTATGTTCATTTTGACCCTTACGATATTGTGAAGATATGAACCAAGAGAAATCCATGATGATATACTTTGTGTTCGAGCTATGTGAAGCCTTCGGAGAAAACCATTGTTCAAAAACTAAAGTACATTTTAGATCAAACATTACATTCTCAGTGATGAATTCCAAAAGGAGAAAGTGGTTCCTCCATTACATATCTCCACATATGAGCAGATGAAGACATTTTTGTAAATATTCTATCCAAGATGAAAAAGTTTACATACTCAAGATGGAGCTCATGGAGACGACTTCCTCATTGACAAAGGAAGAGATGACTCGGGTTGGGAGGATGCGATGTGTTATTGATTTATGGAAATTCATTTTCAATTTGAAAAATGGTCTAGGATGAACAGTTCCTTTCCAGTTAGAAAAGTGGTTTGAGATTTGCCGGCCGGACGGGCATTTTCTAGTTAGGAGAAATGGTCGAGATCAAAAGGAGTCATTTAAAGTAATGAAAATATTCGATGGATTGTTGGTGTACCATAGACAGCGATTTCCCATTGTGGTTAACATGGGGATGGTCTAGGACAGTCTCTCTTCTTGATGGTCTCTTTTAGTAGTGGTCAAGAAGATTGGTATGCCTCGCCGGACAACGATTTTTTCATTTTGGTTAACATGAGGAATTGTATGTTTTGGAGGTTGGTGCGAGATAGTCATTTCCTTAGGAAATGAATGTCAGACGATCATTCCTTAGGGAAGATTCATTTTCTCCAGGTTGCACTTTTTTTATTGCTAGAGGAATGGCCTAGGGTGGGGAACAGTCCAGGAGTTCAACAATCGAGGTGTGGGCATTCCAGCAAGAACAGACTCATTCTCTAGGTTGCACTTGGTTTAGTGTTGGAGGAATGGCCAGAGTGGGGAATGGACTAGGCTCGAAAATCCAAAGGCTCAAGTATTCTTCCTTTCTTGAAGAAGAATAGTCGGATAGCTCATCATTGATGTTTTACCTTTTGAGGAAAGATGCTCTTCCGGATATCCTGGATGTGAGTGGAAGAATAAACCTAGGGATGCTCTTCCATAGATTATCTTCACAGATTCTCTTCCGTGTAAACCTGGCGATAATAGAGTGTTTTGGGAAGCAAGAAAGAAACCCTAATGGGTTGGCTAATAACCTAGAACAAGTTGGATCAAGAGGATAATTTGTATTGGTTATTAGCCTCCAAGAGAAAAAAACGGCCAGAAATAATAACAATATAATGAACAGACTGTTACCCAGAATGAGAAGTCATCCCAAGAAGTTAGCCAAAATTACTATAAATATAGGAGGTCGATCTTCATTCTGGAAGGCATTGGCTGCGGAGATCACTTATGCGTGGGGTTTAATAGGTACAATGCTAAATGCGGAGGAGAGTTGTGGTTGTAGGATACAACTAACAGTTGGATTTTGTCTTGGTCTATCTCTTGTTTGGTGCGTTATCCTTGGAAAAGGTGTGCTACCCTTTGTTTTGGATATCTAGCCTAGTTTTACTTCAGTGATTCTACATCCAGGAGTTAACACGTCTTTCGAGGTGAAACTGATGGCCCTATGGTTGGAGTGACAATAACTAATAAAGAGAACATCCATCATATTCTTTTGTTATCATCGTATGAAGGGATTTGATATTTCTCCCTTATTGAGTCAACAAGTGCCTTGAACTATTTTAAGTATAGAAATACAGCTGACTTCTATCTGAAAATATACCCAAGTATAACATGAGTAATATTCCAAAAATGTAAGCACGTACATTTCCTTATCGATGGATGGATGAGAGAATGGACCCATGAGATCATTCTTAATCAAATCCAATGGATAGGAGGCCTTATGAGCCTTCCCTTTCTCGAACTTCTATTGAGGATTCTTTCCAAGAACCGCCCTTCACAAACCTTGCTTGGGAAGAAGTGGATGTCAAGGTAACCAGTGGCCATCCCTTCTTGCTAAACTATTGCATGTGCACAATTTGGTGTGACCAAAATTCTCGTACCATAATATACTACTTTCATCAACATGTGTAAACAGTAAAGAAAAATCAGGTTAAATGAAACTTAGTAAGATTATATAGCAAAGTTATGATTTACCTCTTAACCTTGAATTTTGGAGTTATCTTGAATATAGAAAATGGACGCAGTGCAATTGTGACTCCACCTTTTTTCCTGAGCCCGTGTGTGTAATTTAGTACACTGAGAAAAGAATCATGGAAAGATGAAGAACATGGAGAACATTCTCAAAGATTCCATGATATGATTCGAATCTTCCTTTTCCGGTGACCTCAAATGGATGATCATCCCCCATGAGGATGATAGGAGAGGTCTCACATGTAGTTACATAAGATAGAGAATATCGCTATATTTCCATATAATTATTGAAGCTTTTGGAATCTAAAATCCAAGTCACAGTATTGAGAATAATGTACATAAACTAATGCACGAGGATTTCCTTTCTTATGTTCTTTATCTTATGAATTCTTTTTGGAAGCCTCAGAAATGAAGTCCCCAAGATTGTTTTATGAAGAATGTGGACCATTTGATCAATCTGCTTCTTCATGCGAAGGACCCGATTATGGATGGTTCCCGTGATTGTAGTAACCATAATTATTCCTTTGATTTCTTTTTACACCTTTGGAACCATAGGAATCATTTAAGGGTTTAGAGTACCCTTCCTTATTTAGATCCACATGAACCTTTTTCCTTTCTTTTTGGATTTAGTATTTTGAGAGTTGTTGTCCTCATGCACAACAAGTGCATGTGACTTTTGTCCCTTGATTATGCCCATATAAATGAGATTATCTTGCTCCTGTGTAAAATCCTCAATAAATTTTGACAATGAAGGCATGGTCCAAGTTGCTCACGTGGTGGTTGTTAGAATGAAATGTGGGGAACAAATACACTAAATTCCCTAGTCAATTTTTCCATGATAGCAAGAACTAGTTGTTTTTCATATTTGGATTTATCGTCTCCTGATATTTCAATTCACATAGGTGATATTTAAATTTGGTGAAGTAATATTGGACATTGTCAAAGTTATTAATATCTAAGGAGTTTAGTTCTACTTTGAAAAAATGGCCCCTCATTTCATCCCACTTTCCAAAGAGTCCCTTCTAAGGTGGTCCAGATCTCATTTGTTGTCTTGCATGCATCGATGTGAAATCAAATGTCTTGAGAAATAGTCATGCAGAGGAGACCATGATCCTGCGTCCATTCGATTTAGGTAATTGGATTTTTCCAATGCTAAGGTGGGTTCTTGGCCATGACTATCTAGTACATGTGTTTACCCACAAAAGTGAACAATTCTTTTCTTCCATTTGAAATAGTTATATGGTGTTAGAATGGAAGATGCGGGAAATTCCATATTTCATGTTGCTTTGATGCATCTTCGGTACTTGCAAAAGGGTGTTGGTGACAATCCTTGCTAGAAGAATATGGACTATGATACCAAGTAGATTTTTTTAGATACATGCATAGAAGATCTAGATGATAATAAAGCATACACAACTTGCAATGATAAATGAAGAAATGAGACAAAATGGAAAATAATGAAAGAATTTATGTTAACTAAATGAGATAAAATGATATAATGCAAGTTATATACTCTGTATCACACAAATAAATCACCATACTAGTCAACTAATGTGAATGAAGGTATTTCTAAATTTGACACACACTGGCAGTGACTAGAGTCAATTTCCACCTAGTCCTAATTATTGCCCGTAATAGTGCGATGGGTTAACCTAGCCAAGCCAGCCAGTGAAATAGAGAGGACATCACTCACACATATAGAAATGTTCCTCACTTTGGTGATGATCCCAATGCAAGAAGTGCACATTATTGGTGATGATCCCTAGGTTATAATTCAACAATTGGTGATAAAACCAATTGTGTAACACTTCACTTAACTAGTCTAACTGAACGATAACTAAGAACTAATTGGAGGGTATGTGGCACCCTTGAGAATTGATTGGAGGGTATGTGGCACCTTGTCTAGGGGATAATATCTCAAAATAAAGGACCCTCAACATATCCAAATAAACATGGGATAAAATAAAATGAAAGGAAAATCTAGGTGTGTGTAATATCTCCCATTCCTCTCCATTCCTCCATCCATCCTCCTTCCATTCCATCCATCCGTCCATCCATCCATCCATTCCATTCCTCCATTCCATTCCATTCCTTCCTTCCATTCCTTCCATTCCGTCCATCCATCCATCCATTTCCTCCTTCCTTTCATTCCATCCATTCCATTCCATTCCATCCATCGTCCTCCGTCCATTCCATTCCGGTCCCATCCATCCGTCCTCCTTTCCATCCATTTCATTCCATTCCATCCTTCATTCCATCCATTCCATCCATCCATCCGTCCTTCCTTTCCATCCATCCATTCCATTCCATCCATTCCATCCATTCCATCCATTCCATCCATCCATCCTCCATTCCTTCATTCCTTCCTCCATCCATTTCCTTCCATCCATCCATCCATTCATCCCGGGCTCCATCCGTCCATTTCCATCCATGTCCATTCCTTCCATCCATTCCGTCCTCCATTCCATCCATCCGTCCTCCGTCCATCCATCCGTCCTTCCTCCATCCATCCACCCTTCCATCCATTTCCATCCTCCATCCATCCATCTCTTCCTTTGTCCATTTCCTTCCTCCATCCATTTCCTCCATTCCATTCCATCCATCCATTCCTCCATCCATCCATTTCCTCCATTCCATCCATTTCCATCCTTCCTTCCATCCTTCCACTCCATCCCTGTCATCCATTCCATCCATCCATCCATCACCATCCATTTTTAGCCAATTAAAGATTCTAGAAACTTTAGAAAGATCTAACTTTGATCCAAAGTTAGGAGCATTGAACATGGTGGCGGTGGTTGAAATCTCTTGATGATGAATATGATGATACCCACTTGATAAAGATGCAACTAGGGTTTAAGGAAAAGAAATTTTTAATACCCCATCCCTAAAAAAATTACTTAAGGTTGATTATCTGAAGGTAATCCATGTCTGAGGACAACTTGCCAACCTACTTGGGCTTGGAAAGTGTCAGAATAATTTTTTTGGAAAACTTTTTAGGGAAGGTTCCCTATCCTATCCTACCCTATCCATAAGAGCTTACATATTTGTTTACTACTGAAAAGAAGGTTGAGACATTCTAATTATTTTACATGTTTAAACCCTATATGTATAACGTTGTTATGTTCTTAATGATGAAGTTGATTTCATCTTTAAAAAAAAATTATGTCAATTTGGTTTTATAATTTAGTGGATAATTAACTAACAAGAAATGTTTTATCAGCACTTAAAAAGTCAGGTGGAAATCAAGGAAAACTACATCATAAATAATGGTGACATATAAAGATGGGAGGGCTCCATAAAAAGAAGACTTTGACAGAGGAGATTAGGTAGAGCCTATGAATTTAGTTGAAACTATAAGAAACCTCATGGTAGAGTTACAAATCTTTAAAGAAGATAATGGGAAGAGTTATAAAGAACAAAAGAAAATAAAATTAGAAAAAATGCTTAATAGTCTGTTACCAAATCTACGTGGGATATACAAAAGAGTAGTTTTAGCATGGGCCAGCAGCCAGTAATGTGGACAAACATCAGTCCAAGAAAATCCAAAGTCCTCCTTGTTATAGCACAGGTTATGGAGTTGAAAGGCAGAGCCAACCAAAAAAGAAAATTCTATAACTAGGGGAATCTACACCCAGACACCTGTTCTGGTCCCTACGTCAGGGTGACTAAGAGTCATAAAGGAATCATGGTGACACTAGGGGGAATGATATGGAGATGAATGGAGATGAAAGTTAAACCCCTATAATTCAAGTCTAAGTGGGTGAAACGAGAAAAGATATTTCTTGTAAACCCAACAAATGTTGCCTCAAATATGCAGTACTTCTTAGGATGATTGTACCTACACAGAACCACGAAAAATCCCACTTTCAATAACATGGTGTGTGAGTTGGATAGAAATTTAACTTGTTGTACCTATTGTGCATCAGTTATGACAGCATTAAACAATGTCTAAATCAACATATAAAGATCTAACTAGTTAAGCAAATCTGACATTAGGCTAGCAAATAAATATAAAGAAATTTGAATATGGTGCCCAGAGGAAAGAAAGATGATTGTCTATTGTGTATTTTTCTGAAGAATTTTCAATATATGGCTATAGGTTTCAATCCTTATATCATCAAATCTACCATCAAAAATGCCAACAATTAGCTTAAAAATTGTGCCTAGTTAGTGTATTAGGTGAGCAAATTTTAGGGAGATTCTTAGGGTTAGTGAGATATTAGTGATCCAGGGTTAGGGTTTTCTACAAACTTATGGAAGTAGGAAACAATTTATTACAACAAGTAAAGTATTGGGAGAAATAGGATGCCTCAGTGAGGAAAGAGAGCTCAAAGTCTCAAGGAACACTTCTCAAAGGATGGGCTTGAAACTGGCAAAATCATGTTTCCCTATTTATGTCTCAATTAATATAAATAAAATAATAGTACCTTTATAAAATTAAATGGAGTCAGAAAAATGAACTAGATATGCTACCTCCTTGGGGTGTAAACCACCTTACTCCCCAAGGAAAGTATCTCTAAGTTAAGTTTCAGATTGAGGGGAGTAAATCCTCTTACCTCCTAAAACAAACCCTTGCAACATCAATAAACTTCAAACAATAAATGATGAAGACTAGAGTGGGGGTGAAAATGCTCTTACTTCCCACCTGGTCTAGCACAATAATCCTTTTAGTTTAAACAAATGATAGCATAAGGTAAAACCATGCCAAGTCAAGAGATGAACTAATCCCACCACAAAAAGCTAGAAACTGACTGTGACTCCTCCTCCATCACCATTCAGTAACATTATTACAAATAGGTGCACAAGAGACAAAGAATGTTCAGTGGTAGAGAGAAAATTTCAGATCAAGAGTCTTCTCACAAGAGGGAGAAGGTCTATTTAAAATGAGATCTTATAATCTCTTATGTATACAAATTCACCAAGGTGACTTGTCCACATATTGAGGGTAAAACACAAAGGCTAGAGTCCATGACCCTAATATTTCCCCTTAACAAATTAATATTAAAAATTCATTTAAAATTTCATCGACAAATAAAACCATAATTTTTGAGTAGGACGTGGCCCCTTTGGGGACATTTTGGGAATTTGGAGGTGGGTTGGTGATGGTGGGAGAAGAGTAAGAGAGCCTGACACATGTCAAGAATCCAAAAAATTCCTTCATGATTAAGGTTCAAGCCCCTCAAAACGTCCAAGGGTGGCAATGTGTCACCTCACCCATGAAGCCCTAACTTGAACATGGCGTCAAAGCTCTCCAAAATGGGACGTTTTCCCCTCTTCCAGAATCGTTTGGAAAGTGAGGGTTAGGATAAGTCTTCCACATCATCTTCTGGAGTCTCTAATACTTTTCCCCTATGATCCGTATGTGGACCCTTGGCATCCAGCCTATGGACTTACAGCCCCATGGAAGCCAAGCTAGGATTTTTTCTTCCAAATTGTCCACCAAATAGGTCCCACACAAAGACAAATAAGCACCTCAAGGATCTCATTAATAACATCATGATAGAGTGGAATTCAATCAATAAATGGAGAGCCCCTAAGCATGCATCACCAAAGATCACTATATCAAACAATTAATTTCTCAAAGAGATTATGTGACTTGTCAAGCTTTAATATGGTAGGGTTGACGAGGTATCCTATTAGGTAGATATTTCCCTAGGTCAAAAAGAGTTTCCAAGAGATCATCTCTAATCTATGTAAAGTGGTTGAATTTTTTAGGGTCAAGACTCAATGGGCATAGGGCTGGAAATAAAAGGGTTCGTATTGTCTCTTTTATGGGTGACTTTGTAGAGGATGTGTGGTACCTTTGTTTGCAATGCACTTTTTTCAAGCCCTTCAAGCCCATTATTTTCCATTGTTTTATTCTTTCATAATTTTAAAAAAAGGTCGGAGGCCATTTCCCTGATGTGGTGTCCAGATAATGACAATGTCACCCAAACACCTAGTGGAAATGAGAAGGTTGGATGAGGATGAGACCCCCTTTCTCTCCAGCCATGTCACGAGAGCCATTATACTGGCTTGGTGAGCAGAGATGATGGTGACCCTCATATGAATATTCATGGACATGGCAGACGTCACCGTGATGAGACATCTTATCCCTCAACTAACATTTTGAGCATTTTTAATCATATTCATTGTGGTCCCCTTGCTCAAGATAATGGTTTCATTTTCTTTCTTCCGAATGGTCATGGTGAGAAGCATCTAGAAGGTTAATACATAGGATTTTATATTTTACCATCTCAATCCCTAGGAGCCGACCCTTCTTCCCATGATATGAGGTACAATCCATTCTTGGTTCAATACACCTAAAAATCCCAAGAGATAAGGAAGTAGAGGGGAATAATGATGGCAGAGTAGTAAAGTAGCAGTTAGGAATAATTCATTGGATATTCAAGGGAGTTCTAGTAGAAACCCATCCCAAAGGGAAATACCACTTAATGAGACTGGTAATGTGACCAAGGTGGTGAGGGAAAAAGGAATGTCATCCAAAGCATATATCATGAAATCTAGAGAAATCTAAGATACACCACACTCCGGAAATGTCTTAAATATTGAAATGTTGTTCTACCCATAATGACTTGTACCTCATGGAGTAAGGCCCAATACCTTTTCAGTCAAGCCAGTGTGGTGGATTACCTTTGGAGGAAATATCGACCATCACATTATTGGTGGTAGAAGTCTCATCACAGTGCAAAGGATACTTCTAATGTGAGTGCTGTAGGAACTCACATATCTACAACTTCCAGAAGACCCTCTGAACACATCCTTATTGTCCACAAAGTGGAATGTATTTAGCTCTACTTGAGATATGTGTAGGCTGTAGAGTGCAGCAGAACCACATATCCTCTGATAGGAGCCTGTTCCTGCAAAACTCGAGAAAAGAGATTCCGAGGAAGCATGTGGTGGTTTATCCTTACTAATCCATGTATATATAAATCCAAAATGAAAACTAATCTAGAAAGAACAATTTTGACATTTTTCAAAATTTCTAAACTAAGCATGAAATCCATGTGCAAAGTAGAGAAAAATGAAAATTCGTGCATCTAAAGCTAATATTAGAAATCAAGATGCAAATGCAGTGATTCAAAATGACTTACCTACTTACTGGGGGGCCTAAAGATCATGTGTTGGATGATGCCAGGTGAATTCATACAAACAGTGCAACCATTTGATTATCTCATCAAAGTATTTCCCCCTATGCTTAATCATATAATACAAAAAATGGTTCATGTATAATGATCATGAGTACTATTTTATAATTGATTATGAAATAAAACTCATGAATAATGGGTGGGAGGAAGAAATCTTGTTGGAAGGAATAGAGAAACCATGACTGATCATCCCACAGAAGTGCTTAGCCCACAAAGGCCAGGTCGTCATCTCTGAAGGGGGCTAGTATATGTATATGAAGGCTCATCTTCATCCATGCATAAAGACTCATTACTTGTCAAGGGAAAATATGAGATGAGAGATCGAAAGAATAATGCATGGTCTCTTGGAAAAGAGGGTAAGAGGTAATGAACAATATGGGGTGTGAAAAACAAACTGACTCTTCTTACAGTGTGAATCTCCATGGAAATATGGAATGAAAATAGCACCACTTTGAAGAGATGAAACTCTGCATTTGCTTTCTGAGGGTGGCCGTCTTGTTTCAAAATTTGAGCACAATGGTTGGAATTCCTTATAAAACAAATATGCATACTCAAAAGGGTATATACCAAAGGATGGCGAGAGTCCACTCACGATTATGTTGTGACGATCATCCTCAAATGGATGGAAGAAATATGTAACCATATCCTCACTAGGCTTCCAAGCATCTAAATCATATATGTATGAGGACCACTCCTTTGATGATGAAAAATCAACCCCCTCTGCCTGAGATCCACCCTCAATGTCATAAATTGGATCTATAAATGCTGACAGCTCCGTCCCACCTAATGTACCCAGCTTGTATGAGAGTCATCAATGTAGATCAATCATCTGGAGGAGTATTTCCTGAATCATCTATATCATGTCAGGCTAATTAATCTCTTCATCTTCTTCATGTACCTGAGGAAGACAAGTTGGAAGGACCTATAAATATAAATTAAAATTATGAAAAAATAAAGTGATGCCTCATCATGTTTAAACTAAATCAAAGATTTATTTTCTTATCTTCTTGTTGCCCAATGCTCCTCCATCGCCTCTTCATCCCAAGAGGCTTGATTCTTGTCAGGGTGCTGTCTTCCCTTTCTCAAAAATATCTAGTGCATCCAAAGGTTCCTCTAACAATTCTTCACTTCCAAAGTCGATAAAGTTTCATCATTATCTTCAAAGAGTTATCATATCTAATATTCTCTTTTTTGTATGTGGGAGGAGCAAAGGCACGGATGTCTTTGTATCAAATGGAATGGTGCTCCATGGAACACTTCTTCTTCATCAAATATCTCGCCCATATTTTCTTCATCAAGATCTTCTTTGAGCTTGTTTTCAGCGATATTTCTATTGAGCACTTCAACTGTCTATTGCCTCATCATTGATTAGAAAACATTTTGTGCAAAGAGTATGTTTGATCTCTTTAAAAGCATCTTCCAAACTCTAAGTAGCTAGATGATAATTCCTGATAAATTATTCAATGAAAATGAGATTTGTAGAAGAGGGTATATGCTAAGATTACGCAGTGTGATTAAATCCTTTGACTTGATTCACAATGAAGATACAAAAATTTCATTAACATCCTCATGCTTTATATGGGCTTGAAACCTTCCATATAGTAATAAGGATGGTTATTTGCTAGAGGGGTTGGGTCACCATCAGAATTTATTTCCTCCATTGATGGGACAAATGGTTTGGTCTTCAATAATATCTGTGAATGAGGAGGGATAAACCCTTGTGGAATCCATGTTCCATTAGGGCCTGTTTCCATTACTTAAAGGTAATATATGTTAAATGTTCCCAGAAATGTATTATAGATGTTTTCATTTTATTGGAATAACAATAGCATAATCCAAGATCAGCGAGAAATACACAATCACAAGAAGGGACACATCAATTTATCTAGGAAATCCTCTGGGAAAACAAAGATTCATAATATAGTCCTTCCAATGCAATGCCAGAAGTCTCTTGTATAATGCCTTAAATTCCTCTCCTAGATATGTGTGCCCTCTCTCTCTCCTTTTGTGGTAACAAATCTCAAAACTTGTGTCTCTCAAAAGCTGAACAGTGAGTTGTGTCTAAAGTAGAGGCACTTGGCCTCCTTTATTTTATACAAGTCTGGCACGTGTAAAATGTCTCTCCTTTGTGAGCCGACACTCAAGCGGGGAGTAAACCCACCTTTATTATATTCTATATATCTCTTTAATATTTGTTAGGCACGACTTGTGCTATTGGTGTCGATGTCACTTAGGGATTTGAGTTACTAATACCATCATGGGCAGTCAGTCCTGGCTGGGGATTAGTCCTATGAAATCTATATCATGTAATAAGAGTACTCTTTGGAGTTACATTATTTCATCAGCCATCTCAATGGAGTATACAAGTTGACTCAGGAGCTCCGCAAAGGATGGAAAAGGATAAGAACTGTTATGGAGTTCTGAGAGATTAGTTCTGAATGAGCTTCAAGTCCTCATCAGGAAGGTGGAAACAGACGTCCATGAGGTAGGAAGATGCCAAAATGAGGAAAAGGATTTACGGATATCTTAAAAGTGTCCGTTGGGTTACAGAGAGGATTGAAAATCACTCATGACAACAGAGTGCCAAAAATGTTATAGCACAGTTGGGGTTAGGAAAATCCCAGCCCAGCCACAAAATCAGAATCTTCCTTCAGAATCCCTACCTTGTTCACTGGTGTGATTCCACAGCTACAAGGTGTCAAGTCACTCAGAGTGATCCCAATGACCCTAGGGAATGAGATGGAGATGGATGGAGATGAGAGTGAAACCCCTAAAAGTTAGATCTAAGTGGAGTGATATGTGAAAAGAGATACCTTGTATAAGACAATAGCGTTGCCCCTCAAATCAAGTCTAAGTGGAGTGAAATGGGAAAAGAGATGCCTTGTAAACCCAACAAACGTTGCCTCAAATATGTAGTACTTCTTCGAATGATTGTACCTGCCCAAGACACAAGAAAATCCCACTTGCAATGTATGGTGTGAGTTGGATCAACGAGTTAAGCTTGTTGTCCCTATTATGCAGCAATTATGACAGCAGTAAAACAATATCTAAATCAGCATATAAAGATATAACTTAGTTAAACAAATCAGCATTAAGGCTAGCAAATAAATATGAGCTTAAAATGGCACTTAAGAGGCAAGAAACGATGACTGCCATAACATGCATTTTATGCAGAAATTTGCAGCCTTATGGCTGTAGCTTTCAGTCACTTATATCAGAAAATAATACCATAAAAAAATGCCAACAATTAGCTTAAAAAGTGCACCCCAGTTTGTATAGTAGGTGAGAAAATTTTAGGGAGATTCTTAGCGTTAGTTTGTGAGATATTAGCGATCCAGGGTTAGGGTTTTATGCATCCTTATGGCTATAGGAAACAAGTTAGTACAGAAAGTAAAGTATTGGGAGAAACAGGACCTCTCAATGAGGCAAGAGAGCTCAAGGGTCAAGGAACACTTCTCTAAAATATGGACTTGAAACTAGAAAAAAATCATGTTTCCCTAGAAAACAAATTTATATCTCCAATGCAATAAATACAAGACTAGTGCCTTTAAATAAGGTTTAATGGAGTCAAGAAAAATGAACTATATATGCTACCTCCTTGCAGGTGTAAACCCTCTTACTCCCCAAGGCAAGTATCTCTAGTTAGGGTTTGAATATTGAGGGGTGCAAATCCTCTTACTTCCTCAAACAAACCCTTGCAACATCAATAAACTTCAAGCAATAAATGATGAAGACTAGAGTGGGGTTGTAAATTCTCTTACTTCCCACCTAGATCCTAGCACAATAATCCTTGACTTGAAACAAATGATAGAATAAAAGTAAAATCCATACCAAATCAAGAAGATGCTAAGATAATCCACCACAAAAGATAGAAACAATCCTTCCAAGGATACTGCCTCACTCCTCCATCACCATCCATTAACATTAGCCACAAACAAGTGCACAAGAGACAAAATATTCCAAGCGTAGCGACAATTTCATATCAATTCCTTTCACAAGAGGGAGAGTTATGTTTAAATGGGATCTTATGATCTCTTATTTATACAAAATTTCACCAAGGTGACTTGTCCACATATTTAGGGGTAAACCACAAAACTAGGGGTTAACAACCCTAATATTTCCCCCTTAACAAAGTAATATTAAACTATTCATTTAAAATTTCACTCTTGCACAAATAAAACCATAATTTTAGTAGGACCTCACCCCTTTAGGGGATGTTTTTGCATTTGGAGGAGGTCGTTGGTGATGGAGAAGAGTAGAGAGGCTTCCCAAAGCCACATTTCAAGCATTCAACAACTTCCTTCATGATGAAGGTTCAGGCCCCTTGAAAACATCCAAGTGTCAATGTATGTCACCTCACAACCAAGCCCTAACCCCCCAAACATGACGTCAAGCTCAAAAAGAGGACATTTTTCCCCTCCTAGACAAATCGTTTGGAAAGTGAGGGCTGGGCTAAGTCTTCCACATCATATTCTAGGTCTCCAATACTTCGTCCCTGTGATCCAACATGTGGACCCTTGGCATCCAACCTGTGGGTTTCCAGCCCCATGGAAGCCCAATCTAGGCTTGTTCTTCCAAAAATATCCACCAACTAGATCCTACAAAGATAAATAAGCACACCCTCCAAGGATCTCAAGTCATAACATTATGATAAGTGAATCCAATCAATAAATGAGCCACCTAAGCATATGCATCAAATATCACTATATCAAACAATTAATTTCTCAAAGACATTCTATGACTTGTCAAGATCGAATATGGGAGGGTTGATGAGGTGTCCTATTGGTTATATCTTTCCCTAGGTCAAGGAGAGATTCCAAGAGATCCCTCTATAAGCCATGTAAAGTGGGTGAAGTGGTTAGGGTCAAGACTCAATGGGCATAGGGCTCATGACATACAAGAGGTTGTAGTGTCTCATTCATGGGTGCCTTTGTATAGGGTGTGTGGTACTTTCATCCGTAATGCACTTTTTCCAAGCCCATTATTTTCCATTATTTTATTCTTTCATAATTTTAAGGGAAGGTTGAAGGCCACTGCTCTGGCGTGGTGTCCAGATAATGGTATTGTCACCCACAAACACCTATTGGAAATGATAAGGATGACTCGTGATGAGACCCCCTTTCTCTTAGCCATGCAACTAAGAACCATTACCTTGGCTTGGTGACCAGATGATGGTAATGTCATACCACTAGATATTCATGGACATGATAGGCCAGCTCGTGATGAGACCTTTTATCCCTCAACTAACCTTTTAAGCATTTTTAATCATACTCATTGTGGGTCCCCCTTTACTCAAAGATAAGTGTTTCATTGCTTTATTGGGTGATCCCTGGAAAAGCATCCAAAAGGTTCATACATATGATTTTATCTTTTACCCAACATCAATCCCTTTAGGGCTTTGGACCCTTCTTCCCATAGAATTAGGGACAACCCCTTCTTGGGTCAATACACCCTAAAATCCCAAGAGATAAGGAAATGAGGGGAAATAATGATGGAAAGTTGTAAGTATGGTCGGGAAAAATACGATGGCTTTTCAAGGGAGTTCCTAGTAGCAAACCCATCCCCAAGGAAGACCACTTACTAGGGAACCATGTCAACCACCAAGGTGAAGCATGGTAAAAGGCATAATTTCCAAGCATATATCATGAAATCTAGAGAAATCTAAGATACAACATACTCAATTGTATTAAATATTGAAATGATGCTAACCATAATATTGACTTGTAGCTCATGGAGCAAAGCCCACTGCCTTTTGGAAGCCAGTTGATGTGGTGGATGCCATCTGGAAATCTGCGACCATCTATGGTGGTGAGGGGGTATCCATTTGTGCAAAAGGATATTGTTGGTCATGTAGTCTCTCAACACTCCATATCCGCAATCTGAGGACCTCAAGACATAATCTCCTTAACTATCCACAAAATGGGGATAACACACCTAAAATACAAAAGCATGGCCCTAAAAGTAGCAATGCAAGAAGAAGCACATACAAGAAGGCCCAACATGGAGACAAGAGGCATGCTAACGTCAAGGACTCATCTGGATAATCCTCTAGTGATGGAGCTAAAAGCTCCAAGGAACTATATAGCAGTGGGACTAGTTCACATTCTCATAGGAGAAGAAAGAGGAGGAAAAATTCAAAGATCCATGACCTTGAATATTTTAAGAAATCCAAGCCACCCACTTTTGATGGGGAGATTAGAAAGGGGGGAGAAGCAAAATCTTGGATAGTTGTCTTAAAGAAGTAATTCAGATTTCATGACTACTCTAAAAACTTGAAGGCTCGAATAACCATTTTCAACTTTAATTGAAAGGCCTCTCTCTGGTGGGAGGACCTTAGAAATGTACAGGGAATCCATGAGAAGGAGTTTTTGTGGGGGAAATTTGAGAAATGCTTCAAGAATAAGTACCTGTCTAAAATGTACTATGATAAAAATACTAAGGAGTTCTATGAAATCAAGCTAGGACAACTTTTTGGACATTGGGTTCAACACTTCTCGTGAGTTTCGTGACATGGGTTAACCCCCTCTCATAGATCCTAATTATGGAGATTTTGGTGGAGATTAAGCTTGTGGGTTTCGGTCTAACAAAAATTGTAGTCCAACAAATGGTATCAGAGAGATAGGTCTCAAGTTCGAAACTCGCCCAACATGCATTGGGGGGATATTCTTGGACATTGGGTTCAACACTTCCCACCAGCTTCACAACATGGGTTAACCCCCTCTCGTGGATCCTAACTCTGGCGATTGTGGCAGAGATTAAGCATGGTATTTTTGGTCTAACGACAATCGCAGTCCAACACAACTCACAATAGATGAATATGTCAACAAATTTCTTGACCTGATAAGGTATGTGCCCTATATAAAGGATGAAAAGGTGAAGATGCAGTGATTCCTTAGTGGGGTGCCTAAATCCTTCCGAGACAGAATTGAGTTTGATGAACCTAAGAATTTATAAGATATTATTCGAAAATCAAGGTATTGTTATGAGCAATTCCAACACAAGCTATAATATCATAAGGACTGTGAGAAGAAAGGTAAATTGGGATTCAATAAGAAGGGGTTTAAATCCTCAAAGTTTAAGAATTGTGGGAATATCTCTAAGATGATATTTCCCATTAAGAGTTTGTATCAACAAAATTTCCCATCTTAGAGTGGAAATAGACCCTTTGGATCATCGATAGTAAAGGATGATAATACAAAGAGAGAACCATTGAAATTTTGGGGATGTGGAGAAGAACATTTGCTAATGGATTTCCCGCATAGAAAACATGATAGTAGGAGAGTCTACAACATACAGGAGGATACCACAGTTAATGATGTGGCCAGGAGCATACCACAAATTTATGCATCATTGGATAATAGAAAATCAAACCACCAAGCTTCAGTGATGGATATGGAAGGTATGATTTTCAACCATCTTGTTTCCATTTTAATTGACCCTGGTTCTAATTTGAGTTATGTTTCCCCTCAAACTGTTGATAAATGTAAATTGTAGCAAGTAAAACATGATAAATCATGACTAGTACAGCTATCCATTGGAACAAAAATAAAAGTAACAAATTTCATACCATCATGCCAATTCATTATGAATGGGTTGTCCACCCAAGTAGCCCTAATCATACTCCCATTAGGATTTTATGACATGTTGATTGGCATGGACTGGTTGGTTTCCCATAAATCCAAGTCAGATTTCTATAATAAAACATTTGAGTGTGAAGGTGAGGAAGGGAATAAAATAACCCTACAATGGATCCAAAATCCTATCTCAATGAGATAAATATCAACCCTTCAAGTGAAGAAGTGTTATAGAAAAGGATTTTATTTGTATGCAATACAAATACTGAACTCTATTGAGGACAATAAACCAAGCCTAAAGGACCATCCTATATTGAGAGAGTATAAATATGTGTTTCCGGAAGAGGTACCAGGTGTACCCCCAAGAAGAGATATTGATTTCTCAATAGAACTTATACATGGAGTAGTGCCAATGTCTAGAGAACCATATAGGATGAGTAACCCTGAGCTATTTGAGCTCAAGTTACAGCTAAAGGAGATGTTGGACAAAGGTCACATTCTACATAGTGTGTCTCCTTGGGGAGCACCAACCTTCTTTGTTAAGAAAAAGGATGGCACACTCAGATTGTGCATAGAATACAAAAAACTCAACAAGATGACAGTTAAGAATAAGTACCCCTTGCCTATAATTGATGACTTATTTGACCAGTTAAGAGGTGCTACAATTTTCTACGAGATTGACTTGAGGTCTAGATACCATCAAGTTTGGATTAAGTATGAATACATCCACAAGACATCCTTTAGGAAGAGATATGGAACTATGAATTTTTGGTGGTGCCATTTGGGCTTACGAATGCATCGACCACCTTCATGTGCTTGATGAATAATGTTTTCAATAAGTTCTTGGATAGATTTGTGTTAGTGTTCATCGATGATATCCTAAGCTATTCTAAGAATAGGGAAGAGCATGAAGATAACCTCAAGTTAGTGTTTCAAGTGTTGAGAAATCACAAACTCTATGCAAAGTTTAGTGAGTGTGATTTCTTCCAAAAACAAGTCCATTACTTAGGCCATGTCATCTCTGCGGAAGGAGTAGCAGTTGATCCTGACAAGATAAAGTCCATTATGGATTTTCCTACACCAAAACATGTAGCTAATATCATATCCTTTATGGGCCTAGTAGGATACTATAGAAGGTTTATAAAGGGGTTTTCCAAAATTGGTCATCCAATCACCTCCCTTAAGAGAAAGGGAGTTAAATTTGTTTGGACAACAGAATGTGAGCCTTGAGGAGAGTTTTCAATAGCTAAAACACATTTTAACCAATACACCCGTGCTAAAAATAGCAGACCCAAACACAGATTTCCTTGTGTGTACATATGCTTGCAAGGGAGGACCCAGAGGAATCCTCATGTAATAAGGGCATGTGATTTGTTACAAATCTAGAAAGTTAAATGAGCATGAAACGCATTATTTGAACCATGACTTAGAATTGGCTTCCATAGTGCATGCTTTGAAAATGTGGAGGCATTACCTCCTAAGTAGAAAAAAATTTCTCATGACAGACCATAGTGGGCCGAGATATTTGTTTGACCAACCCAAACTAAATTCTAGACAAGCTAGGTGGATGGCTCTCCTTAGTGAATTTGATTTTGAAATCAAACACATTAAGGGAAAATAAAATATGGTGGTTGATTCTCTAAGTAGGAGCATGCAAGTGATTCACATGGCAGCTATAAGCACCTATGAATCAGACACCAAAGAAAGGGTTAAAACAACATAGGAAGAAGATGACTTTTTCAAAACTGTAAAGGCATATCTAGAGCAAGAGCCTATGGGAATAAAATATGATGGCTCCCATCTGCTGAATGATGGATTGCTAACTTACAAAGTCCAGTTGTACATTCCAAATTGTGATGACTTGAAGAGGTTCATAATGGATGACCTACACAAAATACCATATATTAGTCATCTTGGTTATCCAAAAATGATAACAGCCACTAAGAAATTGTTTTATTGGCCAAGAATGAAAATGGAATTAGTTGAGTACTTAGCTAAATGTCTAGAATGCCACCAGTTTAAGGTGGAGAACAAGCACCTAGAAGGGTTGTTGCATCCCCTGCCAATTCCAGAATGGAAATGGGAAACCATCTCCATGGACTTTATCACGGGATTACCTAAATCAACAAAACATAATGATGGAATTATGGTAGTTGTAAATAAGATGAGAAAGGTTGCTCACTTGATCCCTATAAAATAAACTTGCAAGGCAACAGATATTGCCAATATTTTCATGAAAGAAATATTTAGGTTGTGTGGTATACCGAAAGAAATCATAACAGATAGAGATGCTAAATTTACTTCAAAATTTTGGAAGTATTTGTTTGTTGGTTTTCGGACTAAAATGTTATTTAGTATAGCCTACCACCCTCAAACTGATGGATAGACAGAGAGGATAAACCTAGTATTATAATACATGTTAAGGATGCATTTGATGCATCATCCCAAGAAATGGGAAGAATATCTACCACTGGTAGAGTTTGTCTACAACAATGGCTATCAGAAGTCATTGGAAATAAGTCCTTTTGAGGCTCTTTATGGTAGACAATGCAACATTCCAATTAGATTGGACAATCCAGTGGACAAAATTACACTAGGGCCATACATGGTAAAATAAATGAAACAAGAAGTAATTCAAATTAAACAAAATCTGAAAGTGGCCTAGGACATGAAGAAGAGCTATGCAGACAGAAATATGACTCCTAGAGAGTTCAAAGTAGGGGATCATGTGTATCTCCGAATTAGGCCCAAAATAAGTTCCTTGGGAATGAGAAACTGTGCCAAGTTGGCACCTCGATTTTGTTTACCTTTTTAAATCTTGGACAGAGTGGGACCTGTAGCTTATAGATTAGATTTTCCTCCCATAGTGAAAGCGCATAACATTTTCCATGTTCCATTACTGAAGAAATATGTACATAATTATAATCATATAATTAATTGGTCTGTGATCTAGGTGGAACCAGAGGGATAATTCTTTCCATAAACACAATTTATACTAGACAAGAAAGAGATCCCCTAAGGAAAAGAACCATTACACAGGTCAAGGTGCAATGGAAACACTTTGGTCTCGATGAAGCTACATGGGAAATGGAGGATGCCATGAAACATGCAAACCCATTTTTGTTCATTATTGTACAAAGAGATCACAGTGATAGATAGAACACTGAGGGTGTTTTTCCTTTAAGGGGGGAGGGGATTGTAAGACCCATGTTTCCACAAGTTTATAAATATAATTGTTATTATGAACAAAAACTATGGATAGACCTGTTATGGATGAATTTTGAAAGACAATGAACCTTTACTAAATGATGTGATGTAAATATTTGAGTTATTAATATAAAAAGGAAAATGTTGAACAATTGTTGAAGGGGATTGCCTATATAGGTTAGGATTCCATGGGAGGGAATGGTGAGGAGAAACCATTACTGGTTGAGATGACCCCTTCCAAAGATTACTCTGTTGAATTAAAAAATGTTCATACCTAGAACCATCCTTTATCCCAAAAAAAATAATTACCAGTCAAGCCGGTTGTTGTGTGGTCTTCCTTAGAAATCAATGAGAGAATGGGCAGAGTACCCATCTGGAATTTTCTAACCTAACCCACAAACTGAGGGATGTGAGCCACGAAATATTGGGGTAGAAGACAATAAAAGGAGGAAGATTGTAGGGGGAGAAGGGAGAGGAATCACATCGTTGGTTCTGGAAAAACCAAATTGGAGTGAAGAGGAGTGGGGAAAACCCCTCTAGTTATAAGAAATGAGAAATAAGTGAAGGAGAATATCCTTCATCTCTTGTTATTTGTTGAGTAAATATAATTTCCCTCATGCCATCACATTCTGGATAGGGGGTGGCTGAATGTAGAGATAATTGGTGCAATTGTGCTTATGGTTGGGTGGAAAGTGGCACACCCTTCAACAGTTTCCAACACTTCCTAGTTTTCAGATAAATATTTTTGTGTTTAATTTTTGCAAATGACTTAGTTCAGTAATAATACAAAAATGTATTTTGATTGGTGTGAATTTGGTCTTCTGTAAAATGATAGTTCAGAAATTCATATGTTTAGGAGGTTGTTACAGTTGAAAAGTATTGTTTTGATTTCTTTAATTATTGATTGTCTATGGTTTTAGAAAAGTTGTTGTAGGTAACTGTTTGAGAATTCCAGTAACAACATAGGGCTATATGGGTGTTTTTAGTCTATTTGTGTGATTATATATATCTCATGTGTTAATAGTGAAGAATGAATAGTTAAAGTCTTCATAGAACATATGAAGACGCAAATGTCTAATTTTCTATATCATGAATGTTAGAGGAATTACTAAAATGGCCAAGTCCAAATTCAAACTGTTAACTTGCAAAAATATAGTGTTTCGAGATGGGATGGATCATAGTCGTTGAATTAATGTAATGAATAGATATTGGCCCTTCATCCGAGTAGGCTATGATGCATGGAGAATATGTACTCCACTTCAACAAGGACTGTTCATCTTTTGGAGGGTGGCTACAGAGGATTTTGGGCCATCTATCTGTCGTGGTGAGTGTCATTGAAGGGGTGTTGTTTGGAGTGAGTTTGCAGCCCCAGATGGGATGCACTCCGAAGGGAGGAACTCTGAGAGAGAGTCAGAGCTGATGATTCAGTCAAAGAGTGACCTTAGCTATTGGATCAAAAGTGTTTGGGCTTTGGTGAGAGGAACTCCGAGGAATGATCTCAACCATTGATAGGTGAGTGGGAGCGATGTAACAAACACAATAATGCATGTGGAGGTGACTTCATGGTGACACATCATGCCAACTTGGCCACCACAGTGTCACCGAGATGACACTTGTTAACGTTTATTTTGTGGATGAGTAGAGTGTGGACCCATGTTGGACTCAAACCCTTGGATGGGTGCCTTAAATATTAGCCATCAGATATTTAGGCCAAGGGATATCTACCATTCATCGGAGGAGGTTTGTTGGAGGTTTGGAGAGAGAGCATGAGAAAAGGGTTTTTCGACCAGATGGATCGATGACTATCGATCTATTGGAGGTGATCTCGATGGATTACGATTGTTGGATCTTGTATGGTCCATTCCAAGGCAAGGGATCCTTGAACTCTTAAATATTGTGTAGTTGTGAAATCTAGGAAAACCTCGACCATCAGAGGAAGCGAACGATGATCATCAAAACCGTTGGATCACTTATGATCGGAGTGATTTGTGACTCTGGAAAGGGTGCACCCTGATGGGAGAAACTCTAAGAGGGGATCTGGGCCATTGATTGAGGAGAGGGAATGAGGCCTCAGCCATAGATATCTTTTTTTAAGCTTAGGAGGGGCCTTCACACCTCAGGTTATCGAGATTATCGGACCTCGTACTATCGGATTTTATCTACACAGATTTTTGGGAAGCCCGGTGCCTCGGTGGCTCGGGAACCCTGATGGGGAAATGTTCCCGAGAAAGGTTCTGACCTTCCCTCGTAAACTTGGAGTAGAGGATGATGATGTCACCCAACCAATGCATAATGGATAGGTGTCATCACATGGATGGACAAGATAAGTTCTCTATGATGATGTGTACACCACGTCAGTCCACGTGGGGGGTTCACGTATTGAGTGGTGATTGTGTCACGTGTCATGGTGATTTGGAACCTTGAGGGCGAAGTTCATGATGCGATATGAGCGCCATGTGTCTCACCATGTGGTAGGAAATGACAGAGCCATGTGTCATGTAGGGTGGTAGGTTGTGGCCAATTGTGGATGTCATCGGAATGAACCTGTTGGATTGGTTCGTGAGATGTGGAGTATATGTACTCTGATGGAGAGGGACTCTGACAACAAAGAAATGTTTTGATTGAATCTGATTCATTGAATTGGAGGGCCCAATCAGCTGAGGGTCAATGAGCCAGGTGACAGGCACCATGTAAGTGCCACATTGGATGGACAAAGGTGACGTGGAGCCAAGTGGGTGTCACGTGGAAATGAGGTGGGTTTTGTCCAATGAAGGTCTAAGAAACTTTAGAAGGACCTAACTTTTTATTCATAGTTTGGATTTGAGTGTGGTGATAGTTGTTGGAAATCTCTTGATGAGTAGAAGATGATGGTACCCTCGAGAGGGTTAAGGAAAATAAAAATTTTAACACCCCATCCCTTAAAAAGTACTTAGGGGGTTTGGTGTCTTACACATGGGAACTTGTGCCCAAAAAAAAAGACAAGATGTGATTGACACCAAATGGGTCTTCAAAAACAAATTGGATTAAGATTGACAAATAGTAAGAAATAAAGCGAGATTGGTATGTAAAGGGTATGCTCAAGTTGAGATTATTGACTTTGAAGAAACCTTTGCTCTAATTGCAATATTAGAAGAAATCATAATGTTTTTGGCATTTGCATGTTTCAAGAACTTCAAAGTCTATCAAATAGATGTCAAGTCAACCTTTCTAGATGGAAATTTAGAAGAAGAATTATATATTGAACAACCAAAATAATTTCAATTGTCAAAAGAAAAGATCATGTATGCATACTGAAGAAGGCACTCTTTGGACTAAATCAAGCTATCGGAGATTGGTTTTCAAGACTTGAAAAATACCTACAACAATAAGGTTTCAAAACAGGAGTTGCAGATAGTAATGTTTACATCAAAACAAACAATAAAAATTTGTTAATCATTGTGGTTTATATGGATGATATCATATTTGGAAGTAATGATGATAGAATGAACCAAACATTTGTATAAGAAATGTAAAAAGAATTTGAGATGTCCATGCTTGGAGAATTGCCACTTTTCTAGGGTCACATATTTCTCAATCCAACAAAGGCATATCCATTTCTCAGACCAGAGACCAATATATCAAGGAAATGTTGAATAAATTCATAATGGAAGACTATGCACCTGGCAATAAACCCATGATCATAGGATGCAAGTTGAGAAAAGATGATGAATCTCCATAAGAAAATCAAACATTGTACAAGTCAATGATTTGAAACCTAATATATGTGACAACATCAAGGCTAGACATCATGCAAGAAGTAGGATTGGTTTCAAGATTTCAATATGCACCAAAGGAGACACATGTGCAAACAGTAAAAAGAATATTCAAATATCTGAAAGGCACATTGGAATTTGTCTTGTGGTATTCAATAAGTAAGGAATTCACTCTAACATCATATACAAATGCATATTGGGCATGAAGTATCGATGAAAATAAAATTACCAATGGAGGAGAATTCTTTCTAGGAAACTGTCTAATATCATGGTTGAGAAAGAATCAAACTTCAATCTCTCTATCCACAACAAAATATGAATGTATTGCAACAACATCATGTTGCACACAAGTTCTATGGATGAAGTAGACACTGGAGGATATCAAGGTAGAATATGATCAACCAATCTCAATAATCTGCAATAACACAAGATCAATCAAAATTCCAAAGAATCCTATTATGCACTCAAAGAAGAAGCATATTCACATCAAGTACCACTTCCTAAGAGAGCATGTAGTCAAGCAAAGTGTCAAGTTGGAATACATTTCCACCAAAGAATAGGTTGCATATATTTTTACCAAATCCCTTCCCAGAGACACATTTGAATATCTCGGATAGAATTTGGAAGTGATATCCCTCTCATATCGCCAGTAAATGGAATCACAAGCTTATGGGGAGAAGCCCTTTGCCATTGATGTCAAAGAAGTTGTAGACAGAGGAATAATTTCCAACACAAGGAGAGTTGCATATGGGGGGAGTATTACATAATTGACTAATGGTTTCCATCAATTAAAAAGGGGGGTATTGTTGGAAATATTGTTGTCAAAGATAGGGGGAGACTACATATTCCCATGATAAGGATTGCAAGATGGAGATTGTTGGAAATATTTTTTTTGGATTTTTGATGCCCAGTTTGGATACCCTATATTTGAATGCATTTTTACCCTTAATACCTAGATCAAATGGGACAATATGGTATATTTTTGAAAATCGTATTCTGAGACCTTTCCAATGGTATATGACACTCTCTCTAATTCCTTGGGAATGAGGAGATATGAAAGACTCTGTAAGGTCAGCCCAACCAAAAAGTATAGATCAACCCAACCAGTTTTACAAGTCGATCCCATAAGTGAACGAAGAAACACTATAAATATAGGATAAATGTGTGCATTTTAAGTGTATCCAAGAAATAAGAGGAAGTAAAATTCAACATAAGAGATATCAGGTGCACAATAGGAGCTGGGGAGTATGCATGGGGTCTAAAGGTGCACAAGAGGATTTTTCTTGGAGTTTTAAGGGTGTGCTACGAAGGACTAAGGTCTATGATGATGCAAAGTGCATTGTTTTGAGGTTGTGATGTTGTAGTCTAGAATTCTATTATGGGAATGATGTGTGAGGTTCTCTAGGGAATGAAGGAGAAATCTTGCTAGGGTTTGAAGCTATGTATGGGGTATGAAGCAAGGAGAAGTGTTGGAGCATGAAAGTTAAGGGTATGATGATGTTGTGAAATGCATGAAGTTTAAAGCATGTAGGTGAAGTCAAAATTACTTTGTGTATGAGAATATTATATTTCTACCTATACAGGTCTTACTGGGTTGGTGCTCAACTGAAGAGATTGGTTTCTCTAGTAGGTTGGTGCCTACACAGTATTTTGTTGAGTTGGTGCTCAAGTGAAGAGATTGGTGTCTCTAGTAGGTTGGTGCCTACACAATATCATGTTAAGTTGGTACTTAGATGAAGATATTGGTGTCTCTAGTAGGTCAGTGCCTACAATATTTTATAAAGATAAGTTTTTGTGGTTTTCTCCCACAAGAGTTTTCAAATTAAACTTTGTGTACTGTGATTTGAGTTTACATGCATTTATTGTCTTAAAGTTAATGAACGATTGATGAATTCTGATTTAAAGAAAAAAGTATCTTATACTGATTCACCCCCCCTCTCAGTATAAGCATAATTTCAACAGTGTAAATGTTTTTAAAATATGGAAGTCTTGGAAGGAGCAATGAAGAAGCACAACATCAGTATTGGTTCTTTTTCTTCTTCTTCTCATGGACACACACTTTTTGCTTTTGGTTCCTCCTTCAATGCAACTTCTACTTTTTCTTCTGATGAGTGAATTATTGATTATGGAGCATCTTATCATATGGCTAAGGATAAAGCCATATTTTCTTCTCTTAATGAATGTAACACCAAAAAAATATTTGTTGGTGATGACAGATCTCTTATTTTTGTAGGTTCTCAAATATTCATGTAGATGATCTTCATTTCAATTATGTATTATGTGTTCCAAGTCTTTCCTGAAACCTTCTATTAGTTTATTAGATCACTCATTCAAGTGAAGGTAAAACCGTAGAGTTTTCACCTCACCAAGTTGTAATCAAGGATTTAAAATATCTTAAGCATGTCCTAACAACTAGAATTTTTAATGATATTACCAGGTTGTACAAGTTTGAAAACTATGGTTCATCATCGTTTCCATCAGTTTTTGTTGCTTATACAATGACTTGAGAAAACTTTGGCATGAATGGTTTTCTCATTGCAACAACTATGTAATCAACATATGATGATTGGTATTCCTCTTGTTTCTTGCAGAGATGGTGTTTATGTTGGTTGTTTTCTCGACAAACATCATGATCAGGAAAATTCTGACAAACATGCCTCTTGGCACACCTCATCCCCTTTGTATCTTGTTCCCAGTTATTTGTGTGGTCCACTTTCTTCTCCTTCTTTATCTGGTTGTAGTTGCTTCTTAAATTTCATCGATGTCTTCTTTAGAAGCACTTGGGTTTACTTTTTTAAACTTAAGAGTGAATTTTTTTACAAGATTTTGGGCTATAAGGCCCTTGTAGAAAAACAATCTAGACATCAACTTCAACGATTAAGAACATGTAATGGAGGTGAATATGTGTACAACAACTTTACAAGTTATTGCACTAAACAGAGCATTCAAATCAAACATATTGTCCCATATACACCGCAGCAAAATGGTGTTGTTGAGAGAAAGAATCACACAATAAAAGAAATGACTAATTGTATGAGGGTAAAATCATGAAGAAAGGTTACACTTTTGCTTGTTTTATGAGAAAAAAAACCTGTATTTTCACAAGTTCTTCAACTTCAGGCATACAAAAGTATTTTTCTATTTATAATTTCACTTTATAGTAAAAACAAAACTTGTGAAGAATTTTGTTAGCTTTCCAATGACTATTTTTCAATTTTTTTTTATCACGATTTGATATGTCAATTTCACAGTTGTTTAACAGTATTTTCCTTAAACATGAAAGGAATGTTAATGAGTAACTTTTTTCTACAACAATGTATCTATTATTAAACTTTTGTTTTTAAGAAACAAAATATACTTCAACAATCTACAGAGACTCTATTTTATTATGACTATAATTTTGACTCTAACAGATGAATATTATAATTGCTAGAATTTTTTAAAGTTGACCAAGATGAAAACATTGTAGATTTTAAACACATGTTTTTCTACACCTTGTATCTATCTCAATTTTTACTTAAAACTAAAATATAAATATACCCTTTTGAAGAGAACAGTTTAAGGATTATGAATATACTTTTTTCTAAATTTTTCACTGTATATTTTTAGAGATACCGATATTTCATTTCAATGAATCATAATGTCTGCTGAAAATACTATGCAATAATTTTTTTTTAAAATTAAATAAAATTAGATAAAAATAAATAAAATGAAAACAAATTATAGGAATTGAAAGTAGATTCAATTTTTGAAATTCTAGTGTCATTTTTGAAACCAAAGTCTCAGTATTTGCGGGAGTCTACAACCTTCGAAGTTTAGGTAAGCTTGGGGCAATTCTCTAGTTTTTGTTTTCAGTCCCAATTTCATGTTTTCGGCTGAAATAATATTTCAGACGAAACCTAGATTTTAACGGAATCCATTAAAAATAAACATTTCGGCCGAAAATTCTTTCGGCCGAAATATTCTTACCACTGGAAAATAATTCATCCAAAAAATATTGTACACAAATTTCGAGGGCACCATCAGGGCATCGTTCAATTTGACGTGCAAATTTTCGGCCGAAAAAATTCCTAGCAACATTTTTTTGGCCGAAAAATTTCCGCTAGGAAATTTTGAGACCCGATTATCATGGAAGTGTTAACCATCTTCATGATTTTACACATGATCCAATCTAAGGAATTAAGTCTTCATTATTGGGAAGAAGCCATCAACTATGAAAATTACATAGTAAATCTCACTCCCATGAAGGCTTTAAAAAATACAACATCGGAAGAATCATGGAGTAAAATTAAGCCAAATGTAAGCCACTTTTGTGTATTTGATAGTGTAGCATGGGCTCACATTCCTGTTGAGAAAAGGAAAGGATTGTGGAATAAAAGTGAGAAGTGCATTTTTTTTGGATATTCTGAAGATTTCAAAGGTTATAGAATTATTCAACCTCATTCTAATTAAATAATTATTATATGAGATGTTAAATTTGATGAAAATATCTTGGCCTGTGAGCCAAATTCAATGTTTGTGCAATCTTCGGCTTGCGAGCCATATTCATCGTTTGTGCAATATTTTATTCCTATTCTGGTTTATTATACTTCAAATGATGAATGTGAGGATGAAAATCCACCTCTGCATGCTCACCTTATTCCAGATGATTCCATTGAACATGAACCTGCACCAACAACAACACTTCTCGAATGGGTCTGTTCAACACAAGAAATAATTGGTGATATTGTTGGTGATCCTTTAGATTAACGTCAAACAAGTTCACAGTTCCAGTGAGCCTCTTCTCATTTTTCTCAATTTTCAAATACTTTGTTGGAAATATTGTTGTCATTGATATCAAAGACAGGGGGAGACTACAAATGTCCAATATAAAAGATTGCAAGATGGAGATTGTTGGAAATATTGTTTCTGGATTTTTGATACTTAGATTGAATGCCCTATATTTGAAGGCTTTTTTACTCTGAAGACCTAGCTTAAACGAGAGAATAGGATATATGGTTGAAAATCTTATTCAGATACCTTTCCAATGGTATATGTCACTCCCTCTAACTCCTTAGGAATGATGAGATATGAAAGATTATGTCAGGTTGACCCAACCAGAAAGTACAGCTCGACCCAGCCAATTTTACAAGTCGGCCCCATAAGTCAACAAAGAAACAATATAAATACAGTCTAGATGTGCACATTTGAAGTGTATCTAAGAAATAAATGCAAGTGAAAGTGAAAAAAAGAGATATGAGGTGCACAAAAGGAGTTGGGGAGTATTTTTGGGGTCTAAAGGTGTGCAAGAGGAGTTTTCTTGGAGTTTTAAGGGTGCACTATGAAGGACTAAGGTCTACGATGTTAAAAAGTGCAATGTTTTGAGGTTGTGATGTTGCAATCTAGAATTATATTATAGGAATGATGTTATGAGGTTCTCTAGGGCATAAAGTCTAAATCTGACTAGGGTTTGAAGCTATGTCTAGGGTATGAAGTAAGGAGAGGCACTGGAGCATGAAAGTTGAGCATATGATGATGTTGTGAAATAAAGAAGTATGAAGCATGCAGGTGAATTCAGAAGAACTTTTTGTATGAATATATTAGATTTTTATCTATATAGGTCTTACTGAGTTGGTGCTAAGGTGAAGAGATTGGTGTCTCTAGTAGGTTGGTGCCTACACAATATCTTGTTGAGTTGGTGCTCAACTGAACATATTGGTGTCTCTAATAAGTTGGTACCTACACAATATATTTCTAATTTGGTTCTTACATAAAGAATTTAGTGTATCTAGTAGGTTGGTGCCTACAAGATTTCATAAAGATAAGTTTTTGTGGCTTTCTCCCACAAGAGTTTCCAAATTAAAATTTGTGTATCGTGATTTGAGCTTACATGCATTTACTATCTTAAAGTTAATGAATGATTGATGAATACTCATTTAAATTAAAAAGTATCTTATACTGATTCACTCCCCCCTCTCAGTATAATCATAAGTTCAACACTTAGTATCAGAGTAGGTTCCTTTGGAAACAATCTAACCGCTAGAAGGAAAATATTGGGAGAACACATCGCTAGTCAATAAGAATTCCTCTTCATGGACATGGACACAAAGTCTACTAATACATAAAACGAAAAAAATCAGAAAGAAAAATCAGATTTGGAAGAAGAAGACATTGACGGGGAAGTAAATCTTGAAGAAAAACTCGTTAGTGCCTTAGAATAAATAGACAAACTTAGGGGAAAGAATAAAAAACAGAAAGATCAATTGCATAAATATGAAAAGAAGGATCATAATCTTGATGAAATATAAAAAATATTTATCATCCTGAAGACTCAACTAGAAGACGAAAAAAGGAAGAAGAAGTGGTGAGAAGCCAACTAAAAGAAAAGGAATAAATTGTGAGAAGCTAGAGGCTGAAATCGTTTCCTTAAGAAAGGAACTAGAGAAAACAACTAACCAATTGAGTAGAATTTTAAAGTTTGGAAAGAGAATTGAAATATTAGATAATATTCTATGTTACTAAAAATCACCATTCATCCAGGCAGGTCTTGGATACGATGAAAAATAACAGACCCTCGAGGGAGAAGCAAGCACTAAAGTCACAAAACCATCAGAAAAGGAAAATGAAGAAAAACCTAAAAGATATGATAACATTCTCAAAGGCTCCATCAACAGTGAAAGAAGTAGTAGGAAAGGAAATTATGACCAGCAGAAACCTGATTCTTCTCACAAGAACAACAAGAATGAGTTCAAAAGACTTGTTCCACCAAAAAATCCTTTCACAACCTGATACCAAAATCTCTTTCTTGGCTATTTTTTTTTCTTGCAACAATTTTTGTCATAAAGCACTAGATTGTAGAGCTTATGTAAGAAGTGATCATGTGAGAGATAAAAATAGAGGTTCTTATAAGACCTCAAAGAATGATTATGTGAGCAACAAAACCAAAATTTCTCATGGTTTTATTGATCGAAACTACAATTCATTTTCTCCCTTACTTGATTACAATATTGAATGTTATAAGTGCAATAACTATGGGCACATAACACATGATTGTATAAGAAACATAATAAATTCTTCTAAAAAAATAGGGAAGAATATTTTCTTAACAAACATAGAGAATAATACACAAGGGTGTGGAAAAGGAAGCAAGAAGAACCAAAGAAGAAAGAATGTGGACTTGCAATGTATGCTCAAGGAAA
>SNQJ01S0018267.1:76783-97290 GCA_010110895.2 Picea sitchensis
AAAAAAAAAAAATCTGGGACCCAAAAGATTATTAAGGATCCGACAAGAAGGGAAACATGCTAGCTTCATCCAAAAACCTTTCCAAGTTCAGAGATGAAGCAAACAAGTCGTGAGTTCCTTCTTGCAAAATACCTCGTCAAATTATTTAAAGTGGAGTCGCCAGATGACCAAGTTTATCTCAGACAAACAAGAGCACCAAACAAAGCAAAAACAAGAAGGAAAACAAAATTTAATTTATTAAGTTTGGAACAAGAATTGAATATCAGTGAGTGCTTCTTCACCAAGAATTTCAAGAAGACACAAGGATTTCTCCTTGTAGTATATTTGACAGATTTTTTCAATGGAGTCGCCACTTGGAAAAGAATCACACAAAGTTAACCAATGCAAGCTCAAATATTTTTAGTTCTAAAAAAATTATTATTTAGTTCTTAAAGAATTAAGTTAAAGTCATTTTGACCAAGGATAAATTACTTATCCCCGGCAACAGCGCCAAAGATGTGTCCTTGGAGGCACAATGCCTACGTTCAAAGCGCACGCTGTCACTTTGACTTGAACCTCTTCCGTCTAGGCTCACTCCTAGGGAAGCCAAGGGGGGTAGTCCCTAATTTCTAGATAAGTTTTAAGGTTAGGTTCTAGGAGTTGATTTTAATTTCTTAAGGTTAGAGGGGATCTACCTTAAGATTCTAAAGCAGAAATGCAAGATGCAAGGGTTAGTATGTCAAGCAAGCCTTTTCCTAGGGAAACTAAGACTAGTGCCTAAGGTTGGGCAGGGGTCAACTAGATGTTAGGGTGTTTCGTTACAAATATGATTACAAGATACTTACAAAAGAATAATTAAATCCAAAGAATATTAGATACAAGATTTACAAAGAAGAATGTTAGGATACAATGAGAAAGCTAACTACTTTTAAGTGTATGTGCAGGATACAAGGAGATCAAAGCATTATCATCACATCTACAAGTTCATCATCAACACATCCACAAAGACACTTTAGAAGACTCAAATATTAAAGCTCAAGTGCATTAAGATGATCGAGACTATCAACACTCTTAGTTATTAAACCCATAAAGTATTTATTAGATGATTAAGCCCAAAGTTTTATTATTCAATAAGTTTTAAGGGGTTACTTAAGATTACAAAGTTTTAGTTACCCTTATTAAGTGTTTCACCAAAGCCTCCTCCTCCTATTTCCAAATGGCCTCTGTATGCTCAAGATAGTATGGAAACGAGGCCAACCCTAGCTATCACAATCAGCCCAAAGAATTGAGTTTTTACGGAAAGGACACTTTGGGTGGACAAACCCATAGCAAAAGTTGTCTGACTGAGCTGAAACTTGGTCCATGGATGTGGGGGGTTCTATTCCATTTATTTTGAGCACAAATACCCCTGTCAAAATTCCAAGGACCTAGTTTTTACAATTTTTGCTCAAAAATACTTAATTAGTTAAATAATTAAACCTCCAAACTTAGAGAAATTTAATTAAAAATTAATTAATTAAAAAAAACTATTTTAGACTCGATGGAATTCCGTGAAACTTTCTAAGATGTCTTGCATGGTCATTTACAATGATTCCTAACAATATTTACCAAAAGATAAACCCACTAGAACGTCGTTCACCACTTTGAGGGAATTATTGCAAGT
The DNA here is from genome assembly GCA_010110895.2 of Picea sitchensis. Classification (NCBI taxonomy): domain Eukaryota; kingdom Viridiplantae; phylum Streptophyta; class Pinopsida; order Pinales; family Pinaceae; genus Picea; species Picea sitchensis. Next base: position 78,426 of record SNQJ01S0018267.1, read on the forward strand.
GTGAGGGAAAAACTCAAGGAAAATCAATAAGGTTGAAAAGCCCAATTGATAACCTGAGAATAAAAAACCCTCAGTGAAAGGAACTCTCCCAGTGAACCGATCCCAAGGTAACTGACCTAGACATGACTCATGCAGACCTATTACATTATTGACCCACGCAAGGGTGCGGAAATTCCAATTACAAAAAGAAGTGTTGGGGCCAAACATGCCCTGTAGAACCAAAAGTCTTCAACAAATTTGCATCTGATGATGCATCTCTTCATGGCACATGGAGTTGACCACCTATGTTGGAGAGGTGGTCAACAGTATCCAAAAAAAAATCCGAATATATTGTAGTAGTAGCATGTTGCACACAAGTTCTCTGGATGAAGCAGACATTGAAGGATATCAAGGTAGAATATGATCATCCAATATCAATCCTCTGCGACAACACTAGTGCAATCAAAATTTCAAAGAATCATGTTATGCACTCAAAGACGAAGAATATTCCCATCAAGTACCACTTCTTAAGAGAACAAGTAGTCGAGAAAAGTGTCAAGATGGAATACATTGCCACCAAAGAACATGTTGCAGATATTTTTACCAAACCCCTTCCGAGAGGCACATTTGAATATCTTAGACAAAATCTGGGAGTGATATCCCTCTAATCTTGTCAGTAGATGGAAGCGAAATCTTAGGGGGAGTAACCCTTTTCCATTGATGTCAAAGGGAGAGAAGTTGCAGATAGAGGAAGAATTCTAGACACAAGGAGAGATGCAAACAGAGGGGTATTATAGAATTGACTAAGGGTTTCCATCAATAAAAAGTGGGGAGATTGTTGGAAATATTGTTTTTGGATTTTTTATGATCAGTTTGGATACCCTATCTTTAAAGTTTTGTTTACTCTGAAGACCTAGCTCAAATGGGAGCATAGGATATGTGATTGAAAAAATTATTCTGAGAGATTTCCAATGGTATATGGCACTCCCTCTAAGTCCTTAGGAATGAAGAGATGTGAAAGATTATGTCAGGTCGGCCCAGCCAGAAAGTATAGGTCGACCCAAACAATTTTACAAGTCGGCCCTATAAGTGAACAAAAAAACTCTATAAATATAGTATACATGTCTGCATTTGAAGTGTATCCAATCAAAAATTGAAAATATAAATGCGCAGAAGAGATCTGAGGTGCACAAAAGGAGATAGGGAGTATTCTTGGGGTCTAAAGGTGCATAAGAGGGGTTTTCTTGGAGTTTTAAGGGTGTGCTATGAAGGACTAAGGTCTATGATGCTGCAAAGTGCGTTGTTTTGAGGTTGTGATGCTACAATATGGAATTATATTGTGGGAATGATTTTATGAGGTTCACTAGGGAATGAAGGCTAAATCTGACTATGGTTTGAAGCTACGTCTGGGGAATGAAGCAAGGAGAGTGTTATGAACATAAATATATAAATAAATAATCAATAAATCAACAATTAACAATTACTAATGAAGAGAAACCTCATGATGAAGGGTCACATATCTTCACAAAAGGGAACCCCTTCGTGGGTATATATACGACCCTCATTCTCATTGTAAATCTCATACTATCTCATATCTTATATTCATACATTCTTATTCAACTAATATGTTATCCAGATGGATTTCTTTATGATTTTCCAAATATTTTGGATGCTCCTGTTGTGAACCGATTTGGTTCACTACATTTGGTATCATAGCTTCATTTTATGATTTTGGCCATTGGCTACACTTCATTCATACTTGTCTGGTCTGGCTTTTGGTCAACCCCCTATTTTCTTAGAGTTTCTCTGAAGGTTTGGTCTTTGACCATAATTGGCCCTTGGCCATTTAAAGTTTTAAAATTTCCGCTGCAACATGAAGTTTCATTATTATACATTGAAGTTGTGAAAATCAATCGCACCCAATTATACCAAGAAAAAATTACAATGGTATCGGTTCAGAAATTCAGTTGAAAAAAAATTATTCCATTGCAAATTCATAAGAGAAATAAAAAAAACGGGGGTACGAAAGAGAATCATAGAAATACCTTGAGGAAGTAGAAATTTTGCTTCATAACAACCATACCACAGACACCATACAACAACATAAATTCTATGGTAGTTCATACCAGTTTCACCGTACAATATTTTATGTACAGTTAACTGAAAACACACTAAATTTATTAGTCTGTGCAGTCACATATTACACCCTGCACTGTTAATTATTAATTGTAGCATGCATATTGTATGCACTTAATTAATTGATATTCGTATGTGTCCATATAATCATTTTTTTCACTTCATCCGTACTTTTTTGTACATGCGTCGATATTTATGTCCGCATGTGCACTGTAAACGAACCGTACGGCCTTTAACTCGCTCATTTGTACATCTCTTCATAAAGTCGCGACTGTCCATACATGTCAAGGTAGTGTTTTTTAATTTAACATTGGAAGTTAAGATAAAGGTNAAAATTGATAAAGGTTATAGTGAAGAACAAATCTTAATTTGGTTAGAACCAAGGATTCACATTGGAAAGAAGGAAATTAAAATAATTACAATAAGCCACTACTTTACATGCGTCGATATTTATGTCCTCCTATGCATTGTAAACGAACCGTACGGCCTTTAACTTGCCCGTTTGTACATCTCTTTGTAAAGTCGTGACTATCCATACATGTCAAGGTAGTGTTTTTTAATTTAACATTGGAAGTCAAGATAAAGGTGTATTTAAATTTTGTGTAAAAAAGAAAAAAAATTAATTGATAAAGGTTATAGTGAAGAACATATCTTAATTTGGTTAGAACCAAGGATTCAAATTGGAAAGAAGGAAATTAAAATCATTACAATAAGCCACTACTTTACCTTGATTGATTTAATAAGTATTAACGCAAAAGGAAGTATTAAGTTAAGGTTTTTTTTACCGAAGAATTGAAGAAGGATGTGTTAGTTCTACTTAGAATCAAAGGGACACTTACAATCAAAATATGTGTYAGTTCTACTTAGAATCAAAGGGACACTTGCAGGGAAGGATGCCACTATTTCTATTGATCCTATTGAGTATGGTAATTATGTTAGCATCGAATGTGCTAACCAATTATTGATTCCTAAGTCAAATATAATTGAAGAGATAGATTTGTGGAACAAAAACAAATATAGCATAAGCAATTTACATCTGAATATTTAAGAATATACTTTTGTATCGCAATTCACTATTAAATAATTATGGAACGATGGCGGTGACATACTTTTGGGTGCATTCTAGATGAAAGAACTAGGGGCATTCATTTTAAACATGAAAAATAATTTTTTACATTTTCATACAAAAAGAAAAAGATAACATTATATGACTCTACATTGGAGTCAAATCCAGTAACACTAGAAGACCTTAAAAATATCTCAAAAATTATCCTTGAATATAGTGATAAGACAGTACAAAAAATAAAAAAGGAATTTGACGAAATTATCACAGATAAAAATGAAAAAACAATTCACTTAAAATACCATCATCAAAAACTACTTACACAGATCAAGAAGTCAAAGGATAGAAAACAATGCGTTCAGAAGTTGAAACAAGATAATCAAGATCTCAAGAAGAACTTATTAGGAAATAAATAAAAATAAAAAAATAAAATGAAGAAAAATCTCATTTGAAGAACCTTAATCAAGGGTTACTAAAACAAATCATAAAGTTGAAAGAAGAGAAACTTGAAAATCCAGACATTAAAGATATTGACAAATCAGATAATGAAGAAAATTTGCGTCTAAAAAATCATAATAAAACCTACTAATGCAAATTAAGAATCTTAAGAATAGGTTGTTGGAAAACAAGTTAGAACAAATCAAGAAGAGAGCATCAAAGTCCTCGGGAGAAAAAATCCAAGTTGTGGAAAAAAGAACAAATACATATCCAATCCACATCACAACTCAAAAACATGCCAATCCAATTGAAGAAAAGACATATAGGGATGTTGGACTGCAAACGATGAGAACTCCAATTGTACATACTAATAGAAGTTCATCAATTAACCAAACAACAACAATGCATGAAGAGAATCATATACCGAAATTAAACCAAGAAAACATTACAAGTATGATAAGAGAAAATAATGTTAAAAGAGCTCCTTATCAACATCCAATTCATAAAAACAGATATCTTAAACAATTAGAGTATCAATATCACCTCGGGAACAACTAAATTATCATCCGAAAAATGTTGATACTAGTGCAATTAAGTCTCATGATAACAATTCATCGTTGAAATGCAACATTCCTCAAAGAATTGAATTAGGATGGTCTGATCCTTTTACGGTTCGAAAATTTTGCTCAACACTCAAAGGCTCATATTGTCTCGCATCATCAAGTACGACAAAATAGAGAATGATGCTATGACATTACAAACCAAAGAAAAAGATGTCCAATCCTTCCATCATTATGCTTTGAGGACAAAGCATTTCAAAAGGGGAGGGCAATGTTATGGACACAAATATATATACAATCGGGGGGTCGCAATGGCTCTGCGGCCTTTTGTTTTTTCGTTCGGGGCTAGTTTAGGGTTTGAGATATCTTTATGCAGTTAGGATGATGTACTTTGATCCTTCTCCCTCCGGGTCCTAGAGTCTCCTTTTCACAATTCTACCGTGGGTTCGCTTCCTCTACCCCTCGTCAGACCTTTTACCGTGTACGAGATCATGGAGCTAGACGAGCTGGATTTTTCTGAAGACCTAGATCAGAGACAAGTGTTCATATCCGATTTCGAGATCGGTTCTCGGGTACAAGTACAAACTGTGGAAGAGTTCTCCCAGAAATATGATGGCCCTAAACATCACTCAAAGGACAACAATGGTTCGATCTCTTCAGAAAAGGAAGTGGAAAATCCTTCGAGTGATTAGGCATAACACTCTGGGAAGGTCCTTGGGCGGAAGCGATGTGTGTGAACGCGGAAAGAAACGGTGTCCCTCGTAGTCGGCTGGGATATCGCTATCGAAGACACTTCAGAGTTTCTTTCCTTTTCGTTAGTACGGAGATTCAGCGGAAGGTTAGCCAGCCAGGAGGATACTCAAGGATGGATCATGAAGAATTGAATTCCATTTCTTGGTTATGCCCCGACCTTTCACATCCTTTCTAGAGGTTGGATCTTCTTCAAAGTGCAGAATGAAGCAGACAAACATAAATTATTGGAACGCATTTGGCATTGGGGTTCCTCTTGACTCGTCTTGACTAAATGGAGAATTTATTTCGATGCTGAAAGAGAACCTCACAACCTGCAGTAGATATGGGTTCTCCTCCCTGTACTGCCAATGGTCTTTTGGAAAAATGCTTTCTTCGAAGCTCTGGGAAATAAATTGGGATGGTTTGTAGCGCTCGAAGAAGATCAGGAATCCAAAGTTGATAGATGATGCGCTAAAGTCCTGGTGGAACTAGATCTCAAAGAAGTCCTCAATGAAGAAGTTAAAATTGAAATGCATGGCAGAGAATGGAATTAGGTGTTGGATTACTGGAAATTTTCGTTTCGTTGTTTCAAATGCAGACAGGTGGGACATATACTACAGGATTGCACTCTCAAGGTTTCTTCCCTGCGGAAAGTTAGAAAGTTTTGGGACAGGAAGAATCGGACTTCGGAAGGTGGAACTTTACATGGAGACGTAGCAAGAGGTGAAGATGATGCTCACGTAAAAGAGTTGAACGATGCTTCCCTTAAAGAAAATAAAAAGGCCAACTCTCCAGTCAATCCTCCGACTAGCTTAACTGAGCTTTCTGATAAGATAGTTTCCCCTCGTCCCTTTCTAATTTTCATACTGATATTTCAAACCTTTCCCCTAAAGAGCATGGTCGTTCGACGACAGTCCCCGTGGTTGTCACAAGTTGTTCAGGAAGCCCTGACAAGTCTCCCCAGTCCCTTTCTCAAGGCCATCCAGCTGGACTTTCCCCAGTTTCCTCAGGACCATGTTCAAAAATCTCTAGAATTCCTGCCCCTAAAAGAGATTATAATTTAAGGTCCAAGTCAACTTCTTTAGAAGATATGACGTCCTCCGGAGGGTTAGCACTAAACCCTCCCCCAAAATCGATGCTAGGTCGTAAAACCCTCTCAAAAGCTCAATCAAAAGCCAAGATGGAAATCAAATCTAGTAAGCAAGCCACTATCGACAGGGCCCTTAGAGCGGGTGCAGCCCTCGAAAGGATGCCCTCATGATAGTCCTATCCTTCAATGCTAGAGGGGTCGGGGGTGCCCCAAAAGTGCTAGCACTCAGAAGGCTTTGTCAGTGCCTAAAACATCCAAGAAATAATGGTAGAAAGAGTTAAAGCTCAAGAAGCCTTGGGGACGTGGTTGAAGGATTGGTCTTTCGCCATTCTGGATGCGGATGAGCACTCGGGAAGCCATCTCACAACATGGAATACATCATTCACCACAGTCTCCACTTCTCAAGGCCACTCCTCAATCAAAGTGGTTCTGGATTATAGGAAGACATGGATGCATTTCTCTGATCAATGTATATGGCCTCTTTCGTGACTGTAAGCCTTTCTGGGACTCTTTTTTCGACTTTGGTTGGACGAATGTTGTAGGAGTGATCTTGGGAGGAGACTTAAATATAACTCTATCTCAAAGAGAAGTGTGGGGTCCACACGCTCGTCAAGACACTATGTCCTCTTTCTTCTCCTCAAAGTTTGAAGCTCATGGGTTGGTTGACGTGCAGTCGGTCAAGTTAGTCCCAACCTGGAGGAACAATCGTATTGGTGAGGCTGTAGTCTCTAAAAGGATGGATTGCTTCATGGTCTTAGAGGATGTGGTCAGAGGTACTTTGTCAGTGCGTTCCTGGGTGGAATCGGGAGGCAACTCAAATTACTCTCCAATTGTCCTATCTTTAGAAGTGCCCGATCCCAAGCCTCCTACTCCTTTCAGATTCAACCCCACGTGGATAAAAGAGGAAGACTACAAGGATTTGATAACTAACACCTCGATCCCTTTATCTTCGTACACGAGAAACTCGTGCATGCAACAATTTGCAAACAACTTTGCTAGGGTTAAGAAATCCACGAAGAAGTGGGCTAATAAGTTTCAAGAGAAGGAGAAATCCCAGCCAAAAGAATTAGAAAGACAAATAAAAGAGTTATACTCTCATAACCTATCCAGAGTTTTTTCTGAGGAGGAGCTGGCAGAGCTGAGAACTATGGAGCTAAAAAAACAGACCTTTATAGACAAGGAAGAATAGTTGTGGAGGCTCAAGAGTTGTGCACTGTGGATTGCAGAAGAAGACAATAAATTTAAGTTCTTTCATAATTTTTCTTCCCATAGAAGGAATGTCAACTCGATTGCAAAGTTCCAGAATGCCCAGGGAGAGGTGGTTTGCTCCTTTAAAGAGAAAGCTCAGGCAATAGTTGCTCACTTCAAGTCTTTGTTTTCCAAGAAGATAGGATGCCCTATACAGCAGATACTTGAGGTCCTTAGGCTTTTCCCCAAGGTAATCTCTGAAGAAATGAACGACTCTCTGAAGGCCAAAGTCACAGAAGAAGAAGTTAGGTCTACTTTGCACTCTTTTCAGACAGGGAAGAGCCCAAGCCCTGATGGTCTTACAACATAATTTTACGTGGGATTTTACGCCTTATAAAGGAGGACCTCCTCTTGGTAGCTCGAGAGTCTCAGAAGGCAGGTAAGGTACTCAATTCTTTCAACGCAACCTTTCTAGCCCTTATTCCAAAAAAGCAAAAATCTCTTTCCTTCGTTGATTTACGCCCAATCTCTTGTTGCAATGTTATTTACAAGTTGGTCTCGAAAATCATTGCTCTACGTCTCAAGCCAATTCTGAGGGAAATCATCTCCGAAGAGAAGTATGGGTTTCTTTACAAGAGACAGATTCATGATGCAGTATCCCTGGCCCAAGAAGCTCTGCATTCGATGGCTCATTCCAAAGCCAAGGCCTTTGCTCTGAAACAAGACCTCCCCAAAGCCTATGATAGAGTAAGTTGGACCTTCCTCTGCCTTCTAATGCTTCATCTCGGTCTGTCTTTGGATACAGTAAACTAGATCATGGGGTGTGTCCAGTCGGCCTCCTTCGTCGTTCTTATCAATGGTTCCCCTTCTTCCTTTTTCTTCCCCTCTCGAGGACTGAGGCAGGGATGTCCACTATCTCCGCTCCTTTTTCTCCTAGTAACAGAGACTCTGAGCAAGATGGTTACCAAAGCACATTCATAAAGGACTTTAACAAGAGTAAAAGTTTCTAACTCAAAGGTTTTAAGTCATGTCCTCTTCCTGGACGATGTACTGTTGGTTGGAGAAGGGGACCCCAACAACTTCCAAGCCTTCAAGTCCACTCTGGATCTTTATAGCAAGGCCACATGTATGCAGTTCAATGTGGACAAGTCTAGCCTCTCTCATTGTTCTTTCTCAAACGAGCTCCATGCCTCTATGGATGAGTCCCTCCCTTTCCCTAAGCGCCCGCTCGCTGAAGGTTTTAAATACTTGGGATTTTTCCTAAAACCCAATGCGTATTCCTTTGAAGACTGGGTGTGGTTGTACAACAATATTGAGTCCAGAATCTCCTTCTAGGCGAACCGTTTCCTCTCTAGGGGGGAGATTGGTCTTGATTAAGGTAGTCATCCAAAGCATTCCCATCTATTGGGATTCCATAGCTTACATCCCTAAAGGCATTCTCAACAAAATCAGAAAGAAAATTTTCTCGTTCCTCTGGTCGAGAAGAAGGAAGACGAAAGGAATTCCCCTAGTGAAATGAAACAAATTGGCTCTTCCAAAGGAGCTAGGAGGTTGGGGAATTAAAAGCCTGGTTCCTTTCTGCCAGACCCTCGCGGGGAAATCTCTATGGAGAATGGTTCAAAGGCCTTCCTCACTGTGGAGCAGGGTGGTGGCGTCAAAATACTGCATGAACTCGTCGTTGGTGGAATGGTTTAGACACCTCAAAAATCCCTTAAAAATCGGTTCACCTTTTGGAAAGCAGTTGTGCAAGCTTTTCCACTAATAGGAAAATGGACGACCTGGAAGATAGGCAGTGGGCAGAAAGTGCGAATAGGTGCTGACCCCTGGGTGGGAGCAAAGGACGACTACAAGCTAACTGATGTAGTTAAAGAATCTCTCCGTAGGCATCATGTTTTTTCCCTAGCAGACGCTAAGGCTGAGGATCCCCAGGAGTGGCAGAGAAGGGGATGGAAATCTTCACAAGATCTTAACCTCAGAGGGGATAAAGCGGAAGTATGGGAAAGATACGTGAACAAGATATTAGCATGCCACATTCATCTTTGTGAGGAAGATCAAAATGATCTAGTTTGGACCAAGAATCATGTCACGGGGGTCTTCACAACTAAATTGGGATACACCTTGCAGGCTGAGTCTTCCTTTTTGGGAAGAAAAACTTTGGTGGTGGACCCCTATGTGGAAGCGTCTCGGGCCACTGAAGGCCAAAATTGTCATGTGGTTGGCCTTGAGCAATAATTGTTAAATTGGGATAACTTGAGGAAGAGGGGCTGGCACGGCTCTAGCATATGTCCCTTATGCAAAAGTGAAGAGGAATCGATAGCACACTAATTTTCCTTTTGTCCTTATGTAGATGAAGTTTGGAAGGCTTCCGCCCAAAAGCTCAACCCGGGACAGAACATAGGCGTCAGCTCGTTAGATCAAGACATTCGTCACTGGTGGACAGCACAAGCGGTAAACTGCTGTGCTGCTTTTCCTTCGCTGTGCGTTTCTGGGCTTTGGTGGGCTCGTAACTCAACAATCTTTCAGGATCGTCTCATTCCTATTGAAGTAGCGACCGCAATGATTTTGGAATGATCGCAGGAATATAAAGACACCGGTTATGCCTGCCCTGGATAAGTCTTACCCGTGGGGTTTCTTCGACAGAGCGAGTCAAGGAAGGCCTCCCTTGGGAGGAGCAGGGGCGGTTATGTTTCTCTCCGAGGACCATCACATTTCTCTCAAGCACGCGCCGGGGAGAAGCTCAAACAGCAGAGCCGAGCTCAAGGCCTTACGCTCCCTTCTGGCGCTGGCTCACAGTACAAACTTCAGACACCTTCAGGTCTTAGGCGACTCTCAAATGACTATAGACTGGGCTAAAGGCAAAATCCAAATTTTGGCGCCGCACCTTCAGCACCGTTTCCAGGAAATTCGGCACATTTTGGGTTTCCTTGAGAAGATCAGTTTCTTCCACATTCTTCGGGAGTTGAATGGTGCAGTCGACGCCCTCTCCAAAGACGCGTTAGCATTGGAGCCAGGCTCTTCTTCAGCAATGGAGTATAACCAGGGTGAGGTCATCTCAGTCTTCGTCCCAGAAGAGTAATTCAAAGAAGAAAATGAGGTTCTTTTAGAAGTGTCAGCAAATCTCGGCGACTAAGCAGATGAAAATTTTACGCATGGATACAGCTTGTAATGGTCTTTTTTTATTACGATATATAATGCAGATCAACTCTGTAACCTGAGGCCATTTTTGTAGTACTGGTGAAGTTCTAAAGATGTAAAGACCTGTCCCAGTTGGGACGGTGAAAACTACTCACTCACGAGAGTGAGTAGAGAAACTTTTCAAAATGAATAATTAATAATTATTAATGAAGAATTAATAATTACTAATGAAAAGACACTTCATGATGAAGGGTGGCATATCTTCACAAAAGGTACTTTTGTGTGGGTATATATAGGACATTCATTCTCATTCTCATTGTATATCTCATATCTTATATTTATAAGTTTTTATTCAATTAATATGTTATCCAAATGAATTTCTTTATAATTTTTCAAATATTTTGGGTGCTCGTACTGTGAAACAAGTTGGTTCACTATAGAAAGGCGTTGGAGCATGAAAGTTAAGGGTATCGTAATGTTGTGAAATGCATGAAGTATGAAGCATGCAAGTTAATTCAGAAGTACTTTGTCTATGAATATCTTAGATTGCTACCCATACATATCTTACTGAGTTGGTTGGTTGGTCTGTGTAAGATCTCTAGTAGGCTGGTGCCTACATAATATCTTGCTAAGTTGGTGCTCGACTGTAGAGATTGGTGTCTCTAGTAGGTTGGTGCCTACAATATTTTATAAAGATAAGTTTTTGTGGTTTTCTCCCACAAGGTTTCCAAATTAAACTGTGTTTATTATGATTTGAGTTTACATGTGTTATTCCTTCGCACTAGGGGTAACTATGGAGATCATGTCTTGAGGCCCACAGGTAGCAGACATGGAGTATCGAGATCCAGATTGACTAGCATGGCCCCGCAAGGCCCCTCTTATTCATTGATGCACCATCATACATCAATAGCAGCAGAGCAAAATCCATCAAACTGGCCTAGCCCCAGAGGACAACAGGTCTTTCTTCATGAGGTAATAAATTTGGTATCGTGGTAAGTGTCACCCTAATAATTGAAGCATTTGAACATGTTGCAAAGAATTCTTTCTTGATTACAGAACGTTTGCTTGGAAATTGTACTCTTTACCTTATTTAACCTTGGCGGGTGTCATTTTGTCATAGTAAGTTGGTGACCCTTGGAGATAGGGTGCTCCCTGGGGTTTCCTAGAAGAGTTTTTATCCATTCCCTACCATACTTATCACCTTTCATGCCCTTTCCATTATGTTTCCTCATCTTTTGGGATTTTTGGGTACACTGACCCAAGAAGGGATTGTACCTCATTTCATGGGAAGAAGGGGCTAAAGGCCTAGAGGGGAAAGTAGCTGGAAAAAAAATTTCCAAATTATAAACCTTCCATATGCTCCCCCAATAGGTCTTGAGAAACAATGAAGCATTATCTCTTAAAAGCATAAGACCTGCAAAAGTAACAACTCACATATATAGATGTCCCACTTGTTGAGGGATCTACACAACTGTGTTACAAGCTATACTTTACCCCTATGGCACTTTGTGTACCTCTCCCTTCAAGTGACTTTGTGGTACTGCCTCCCAAGTTCCATGTTACCCATTTGGAGTACCCAATTGTTCTGGACATTAATTAATTAATGGCAATAAATGGGCTTGGAAAAATGTTGCATCGTAGACGAAGGGCAGCACGCCCTCTACAAAGGCACCCATAAATGAGACACTATGAACCCTTGTATGTCATGAACCCCATGCCCAAAAGTCTTACTCCCATCTACTCCATCTTCTTCACATGACTTAGATAGGTTTCTCTCAAGAAACACCTTGGACCTGTGGATTGATTGACTTAATAGGATGCCTTGACACCCCTCCCACACCTAAATTTGATAAATTGTATAATGTCTTTGAGAATTTGTTTAGTTTGAAAAGGGGGGTTTGATGCACATGTTTGGGATGTTTGATTATTAGATGTGGCTTACTTGGCACAATCTTTTGAATTATGGACCCTTCGAGGGAGTACATGTTTGTCTTTGCAGGACCTTTCCCAGTGGACAAGTGTTCATTAGGAGGTGACTTGTTCAGACCTTCACGGGGCTTTGGAGCCCAGAGATGGATGCAGAAACCTCACCTCTGGGGCTAGCTTGTGATCACCATTTGCGCAATGATGAAAAAGGACATTGCCTTTGGAGGCACTCTGGCAGGCTTAGGAAGAGAGATTCCATCTATCTCACACTAAGACGTTGGCCTTTGGAGGATGGGGCGTCACCATTATATCCCATGACATCATTAGGGGTTGAATGAGATAATGAGCCAGCTTGGATTTGACACTTGGCACGTGTGATGATGATGAATGGCCTTTGGAGGCCTAACGCCACCTCCTTCTAGCTTGGGCATCACCTAAGGAAGCCTAACATCACCCTAAAGGGGTATGATGTCACCCTTTGAGGGTCATTTTGTAAAAAATGAATTTTTATTTTATTTTAATGAGCTAACTGAGAAGTAGGCTCAAAACTATGAAAAAACACAATTGTCAGGTAATTAGGCCAGGATTTTCCATATAAATATGGTTGGCATTTTCATTTTTTCATATAACTCGCCTATCACAAGAGGGAGGACTAGAATTTTCGCCCTTTTAAGGGTTATTGGATGAAATTATGAGGCGCACTCTCTTGGAGACTTGTTTGGATGTTTCTTGGATCATTTCTTGGTGGAATTTTTGGCAATCTAAGGTTTTTATGCTTGATTATTCTCGGTGAAGTAAGTAAATCTGCAATTTTCATTTCATATTGAATGACTATGGTATGTTTACTTCTTCATATTTAAGATTATGAAATTGCTTTCTTGAAACCCTAGGAGTAAGAAATATAAGGTGCTTCTTTCTTGCTCTTTATTTGCTAAGTTTTACCTAAGAAGATCTTGTCTAGACAAGTTTTTAAATCCCTAAAAGTGCTAGTACTTTAGAAGATTTGTCTAGTTCTTGTTGCATTAATATCTTTCAATAGTTCAAGGAGAGGAAGTTACGCTAGGGCCTTAAGGTGCTATGCCCTAGTGGAATCCCTCCTCAAATATTTGAATGCTTGAGGCCTTGAAGTGCCAACACCTCTAGCATTCAACTCTTGGTCTTTTGACAAGTATAATCATTTATTTTCTCCAAGTTATTGTGCTGATATAATTGACTCCATAAGCCGTCAAAGGAACTAGTTCTTACTTCTCTCTTGTTGAAGGATTGATCAAACACTCAAACTTTACTCTCTCAAGCTTGTACTAACTAACATTAACGCTAACTTAACCTAGATCTTTAATTTACTTGTTGTTACAACCATACTAACTGCCGCAATTTTTTGCATAACTAACTTTAAATGCTAGCTAACACGCTCAGAAATCTGCTATAACATGTGATAATCATTCTACCTAATTAATGCTAATTTTTTCACTATCTTTTCAAGTATTTTTGAAGTGTTTTTTCTTGCAGTTCTTACAATTTATCATTTGTTGTTGTAAACTTTATTATTTCTACAATTTTGTATCAACTAGCATATATTTACATTGTCTATTGTCTATTGAGGTCCTATTATCATAATTGTACTTGGAAATCTCTATATACATGTTGTATTGTCTTGTTTCGGGTAGGTACACCAATTACTCCTCATTTGCCTCAATTTCTCAGACATAGACCTTGTGACTTTGGTAACCAATGAGAGGGGGGACAAAACCTTATCTTTCCAACCCTTTAGGTTACCAAGGACGCCTCCCTTGGGACAAACCTTACCTATCCCTAAAATGTAGGGATTTCCTATTAAGGTGGCAATGATAGTATCATGTAGTGACGCCAATTTCCTCTACTTGTCTTGGGCTTTGGACAAGTACAAATTGTGCAATAACATTTTTGGCGTCGTTGTCGGGGAGAATTGTGTCAGTTTACCTCAACGATAAATCTTTGGTGAACTTTTCCACGAAGCCCTTATCTTATAAATCTTTCCCAACGGCTCCCCTAAGGGTGATTCCCTCACTTTGATAATCCTAAAGGGGTTATCTGGTGACTCCACTGATACATTTTGAGTTATTTTCCAAGCAATGGAATTATGGCTCTCCGTGAAAGATTTCCTTCCATTGATTTTGAGAGTATTCATGGGTATTCAAATGAGTTCAAAATAGATAAAATATGGTTGGATGACTATCCAAAATTCGAGGGGGGTTCTCCTTCCCTTCATATTTCAAGGTTTCTGGAGTATCTATATGAATTAGGAACACCTCACGAAGATGTATGAATAACATTATTCATATATTGTTTCCCCCAGAAGCACGAGATTGGATTAAGGATTATTGTAATCCAAAAGGCATACCTTCTCTCATAGATCTCATTAGCATATTTATTGAGTATTGGTGCCCCAATTACAAAACATAGGAAGATGGTCTTCAAGATCTCATAATGGTCCTAGATGATGAAGGATTCATCAATGAGATTGTAGAAGAACTTAGGGAAGCTCAACTTGTTAACCAATATCCTTCAAACCCGGAGTGTTTTTGGGACGAATCCCTTGAAGATTGTGCATTTCCAAAGGAAGAGCCCGATGAAGATATTTATGAAGTAGGTTACCAATCTCTCAAATGGGGACAAGAACTATCCCATGATTCTATTGAAGACAATGAAGACTTGATTGAAAAACGAGAGCATGAAGAGATGAGTCATGAGGATGAAGTGATGATATATGCTGCTCCATTTGATGAAGTCATCCAAGCATTTGTCCCTCCTACACAAAAAGAAGAGAATATGGTAAGTCATTTCCCTTTCCAAGTTTTTGATGATTCCCTATTCTATGATTTGGAAAGTGAAGAAATAGAGGAACCCTTGGATGCACTAGACCCTTCATGTTATGATAAAGGTAATGATGTGATTGATAATTATATTGATGAGTTCATACATGTTGGGAGACGTAAATGGGATGTGATTGTTCATGATGGATATCACATTTACGATATTGAAGGTAATTTTCAATTGTTGCCTTTATAACGACCATATGTGATTGCTACATATCCAAATGTTTGGCAACAAGAAGATGGCATGATTACGAATTTGTTCCAACCACCCAGGGATGACCTTTTGTAGTATTCTTATGATGATTTTTGGTCATGCTCGGAGGATTTTGGTGCTTATTCTTTTGAGCACATGGATTTATTCTATGAAGAAAATTTTCAACCATCATTGTGCTCTAATTTTGATGAGGGTGACATTTTTTCCCTAGAACAAGATTTTTGTAACAAGAATCTCCAACCTCCTCTATTGTCATTTTGCCATTTTGCTACAAATATGGTTGGGGGTTTCTTTCATGATGGTCACCTTCTTGTCATACGAAGTTGTTTTCAACCTTTGGCTAGTTGTAGGCCTTTCTAGTTTCACACACAAAATCAACACGCCTTTGATTGGAAGCAAAAAAAATTATGTAGGCCTGGTTTCAACCCTTACCTTACGTCCTCTTTTCCCATAGACAACAGTAGAAATTCCCAGAGGTTCCTTCTCATCCCTTATTCTCGACCTTCTGGAGATAGACTTGTAGCTGAGGATGAGGATCTCCCTTCGTCTGATTTTATTGGCCCTGTTTTGGGATGGATAGGGCAAGGTTGTGGTTATACCTCTTGGCATGATTTTGTCCCTCCCTCCCGCCTCTGTGAGTTAGACTTTATGATTCCTTATAATGTGATGCATGCTCTAACTCATGCTATTTTTGTGCTTGACTTATCCTTGTTATGGGTTATGATGAAGCACAAAGGTAGATCTTATGATATATTGCTAAGATGGTTTCACTAGTTGCATGATTATACCTATCATTCAATTAATTGATTAGTGTAGGTAGGCAGGCATTTGCATATTGCATATCATTGTATATATGTTGCATATTGTGCCAGTGTAGTTTGCATTTAGTCTACATTTATTTGCATTCATGCATATGATTTACATATATTTACATGCTTTCATTCACATGTTAGAATAGGATTTCCTTTTTAGCATTTATGGATTTTTATAATTTTTATAAGAACAAGGGGTGATAGCGCCACCCAAGATACTCTAACATTTTGCTTGAGTGTGTAGGAATAGGTCGTACAAGAGATGTTCTCATGCACTCTATGGTGAG
The DNA here is from genome assembly GCA_010110895.2 of Picea sitchensis. Taxonomy (NCBI): domain Eukaryota; kingdom Viridiplantae; phylum Streptophyta; class Pinopsida; order Pinales; family Pinaceae; genus Picea; species Picea sitchensis. The sequence goes on from SNQJ01S0018267.1 coordinate 94,841, forward strand.
CACATGTCCCCGAGAAGGAGCCTGATGTTACCTGCTCGCACTAGGGGTAACTATGGATATCATGTCTCGAGGCCCACAGGTAGCAGACGTGGACTGTCGAGAGCCAGATTGACTAGCATGGCTCCACAAGGCCCCTCCTATTCATTGATGCACCATCATACATCACTAGAAATAGACCAACATCCATCACACCGGCCTATCCCAGAGGACAACATGTCTTGCTTCATGAAGTAATAAGTCCAGTATCGTGGTAAGTTTCACCCTAATAATTGAAGCATTTGAACATGTTGCAAATAAAAAAAAATTGATTACAGAACGTTTTCTTGGAAATTATACTCTTTACCTTATTTAACCTTGGTGGTTTTCCTTTCATCCCAGTAAGTTGGTCACCCTTGGGGATAGGCTGCTACTCGAGGGTTCCTTGAAGAGTTATCATCCATTCACAATCATACTTATCACCTTTTGTGCTCTTTCTATTATGTTTCCTCATCTTTTGGGATTTTTGGGTACACTGACCCAAGAAGGGATTGTACCTCATTTCATGGGAAGAAGGGGCTAAAGGCCTAGAGGGGAAAGTAGTTGGAAAAAGATAAAATCCAAATCATAAACCTTCCATATGCTCACCCAATAGGTCTTGAGAAACAATGAAGTGTTATCTCTTAAAAGCATAAGACCTGCAAAAGCAACAACTCACATATATAGACGTCCCACTTGTTGAGGGATCTACACAAGTGTGTTACAAGCTATACTTTACCCCTATGGCATTATTTGTACCTCTCCCTTCAAATAGCATTGTGGTACTGCCATTCAAGTTCTATGTTACCCATTTGGAGTACCTAATTGTTCCGAACTTTAATTAATTAATGGCAATAAATGAGCTTGGAAAAATGTTGCATCGTGGACGAAGGGAAGCACACCCTCTACAAAGGCACCCATAAATGAGACACTATAAACCCTTGTATCTCATGAACCCCATGCCCAAAAGTCTTACCCCAATCCACTCCATATTCTTCACATGACTTAGATAGGTTTCTCTCATGAAACACCTTGGACCTGTGGATTGATTGACCCAATATGATGCCTTGACACCCCTCCCACACCTAAATTTGACAAATTGTATAATGTCTTTGAGAATTTGTTTAGTTTGAAAAGGGGGGTTTGATGCACATGTTTGGGTGGTTTGATTATTAAATGTGGCTTACTTGACATAATCTCGTGATTTATGGACCCTTGGAGGGCGTACTTGTTTGTCTTTGCAGGACCTTGGCTGGTGGACAAGTGTTCATGAGGAGATGACTGGTTCGAACCTTCATGGGGCTTTGGAGCCCAAAGATGGATGCAAAAACCCTACCTCTGGGGCTAGCTTGTGATCACAATTTGTGCAATCAAGAAAGAGGATGTTGCCTTTGGAGGCACTATAGCAGGATTAGGAAGAGAGATTCCATCTATCTCACACTAAGATGTTGCCCTTTGGAGGTTGGGACGTCACCCTTATAGCCCATGACAACATTAGGTCTTGATTGAGATAATGAACCAGCTTGGATGTGACACTTGGCACATGTGATGATGATGAGTGGCCTTTGGAGGCCTAGCGCCACCTCCTTCCAGCTTGGACATCACCTTAGGAAGCCTAATGTCACCCTAAAGAGGTATGACATCACCCTTTGAGGGTCATTTTGTAAGAATTGAATTTATTTTTTTATTTTAATGAGCAAATTGAGAAGTAGGCTCAAAACTGTGAAGAAAAAATTGTTGGGTAATTAGGTTGGGATTTTCCATATAAATATGGCTGGCATTTTCATTTTTTCATATAACTCACCTCTCACAAGAGGGAGGATTGAAATTTTTTCCCTTTTAAGGGTTATTGGCTGAAATTGTGAGGCACACTCTCTTGGAGACTTGTTTGGATGCTTCTTGAATCATTTCTTGGTGGAATTTTTGGCAATCTAGGGTTTTTATGCTTGATTATTCTTGGTGAAGTAAGTAAATCTTCAATTTTCATTTCATATTGAATGTCTATGGTAAGTTTACTTGTTCATATTTAAGATTATGAAATTGTTTTCCTAAAACCTAGGAGTAAGAAACATTTTACTTGATTATGCTTCTTTCTTTCTCTTTATTTGCTAAGTTTTGTCTAAGAAGATCTTGTGTAGAAAAACTTTTAAATCCCTAAAAGTGATAGCACTTTAGAATCTTTGTCTAGTTCTTGTTGCATTAAATATCTTTCAATAGTTCAAGGAGAGGAATTTATGCTAGGGCCTTAAGGTGCTATGCCCTAGTGGAATCCTTCCTCAAAGATTTGAATGCTTGAGGCTTTGAAGTGCCAACACCTCTAGCATTCATTTATTGGTCCTTTGACAAGTATAATCATTTATTTTCTCCAAGTTATTGTGTTGATATAATTGACTCCATAAGCCCTTAAAGGCACTAGTTCTTACTTCTCTCTTGTT